>VDFB02365208.1:0-126254 GCA_007258455.2 Sequoia sempervirens
TGGTATTTTAATTTATTAATTTCTCCTATCATAAGAAGCTAGTATTCATTACAACGAACTTGGCCTATAATAGCATCTGGTGTCCCATACTTCCATGGAGGGTCTTTCCTACCACTCATTTGTGTTAAACTTGACATTATTGATTGTATAATGGAAAAAAAAACATTAGGGTTTTGAAAATAATGTTATGGGAAAGTGACAAACATATATAAGAGAAAATAGAATGCGAATACAATAGAAAAACATTAGAAAATGAAGGGGGCAAAAAGTTGACAGCATTTCTTGTAGGTTTTCAATTTTTGTAATTTCAAAATGAAAAAAGAAAAATTATAAATACATGCTGGTTTGAATCTTTGAAGGCCTTAAAATCTCCATCCAATCCCTTTTCTTAGCATGTTTTGTCATGTGGATGCCAAAGATGCCTTTTGTTGGGGGAAATAAGATCATAAATTATCAAAAAATGAACTAAAACAATGAAAATCACATGGGTTTTTTAATCCTGTTGTTAGGTGAGTCCGCACCACGAACTTGCAAGTCATTGTGGAAAACTTGGCCAAGTCATTGATGAAAACTTATCAATTACTCGGTTGGCTTGGCCTTTGCCCAAATGTGGTGAGAAAAAAGACTTCTGAGTTGCACCAAGTCAGCTGAGTACTCAATATCTATCCAACCAATTCTAGAAAAACACTAACAATCCAAACTAGATGTCGAAGCATAGACCATGTGCCTTAGGTAGAAAAAACACCACATACCATGAAACTGAATCACGAGAAGCACTAAAAATCCATGATGCAAAACCAAAGCCTCAACTAATCACCACCATCAATTGACACTCCAACAATCAATTCCCAAAGAAAAGGTAATACCACGATCCACAATTTCTTCTGTAGTAGAATCTCCAATTTGAACCAAGGGATTTAGAGCATTCAGGTCAATCCCTTGAAGAACTATCATCTTCTTCTTGGCATAATGAATTGATTTGTTGAAAAGAGTAGGAATAGTGTGCTCATTGGACATTTCCAGCCTTATATTACAATTAGTCACAACAAGGCCATGCAACATTTTCCTTAAATCACGGTGGAATGCATGTAGGACACACACTTTCTTCTCCAACACATAAATCCTTTCTAGCATTGGTTTCAAATTTCCACCACCTTGCATACCAAACATTGGCTCAACTTTGACATCCTCACCTCTAGGAACAAGCCTTGTTGTTAGCATGAGTATGCCTTCGAACTAAATAGGGAGAAACGTTCATAAAAACCGTACACTCAAAGAAGCATTTCGAACCCCAATACCACTTTTTCCATAAAATATTGATAGGCTATCTCTTTGGAATGAGGAGGGCCACCAACACTAAGCTCGTCTTACCCTAACACTACCTTAACGAAATCTAGGGCAGTGTCCAAATTGTAGGAGAAAATGGAGAGCAAACATTGATATAAAACAATTCCTTTGTAGTGAGGGTTACGTTTCTTCACTTGTTGCTTGCGAGCCATACGTAAAACCCACCAAATGCATACAACAAACAAAGCACCTCCAAACAACCAAAGAGAATAACATAGCAATGCATTGCCCCACCAACCAATACTTCTCGGGAAGATTGTGACATCTACAAAAGGCACTTCACACAAGCCAACATAAATGAATTTGGCTTTTCCCATGAACTCTAATGTTGACATAGTACTATGTGTGGAGCATTCAAAACCAATAACTGAACATTGTTGTTAGTGAGAGAGGCCAAAAAGGCTATAAAAAGTAAATAAATTGCAATCAAGGAGGCATATACCTAAGGTGTTGCTATATACCCTCCCAAGAATTAGAAAGATGGCTATATAGGGATGTAAGAGGTTCTTGATCAACACCAAAATTAGCCTTAAAATCTGTCATTGCATTCAAATTGCATCCGCAGAGCAGATAACTTACATTAGCAAATTTAGAACCAACTCCAAGGCCTCTTCTACATAATGCTTTAGCCTCCAATTAGGGTAGGAAGCTTTGTGCATTGTGTTAATAAAAAATAGGATATACCCTTCCACGATTAGGCAATCCCTTTGCACACCACAGCTACCATACATGCCACTAACGCTGCACCTTTAGCCTCATTATTAGTTCTAACTTTAGGAAGAGGGAGCCACCATACACAAATTCTCCATTAGCATCTCTAGACACACATCCTGCCCCAGCATTTCTTTAGGTTGCCTTGGGAAGCACCATCAAAATTTAACTTCACAAAATCTATTGGAGAATGACCCCACTCATTGTTTAGTGCTTTATCATCTTTTTGATGACTAGTATTGCTTTCAATGTTATTTGCTTTTACCCCATGATTAGAGTAATTGCATGGGGAAAATTTATCCACAAAGCTTAATGCTTTTTAAACATAGTCTAGAAGCCTCTGAGATTTCAGTTAGGTTAGAATCCAAACAATATGCTAGGTTGCATGCTCAAGGATTGTCTTAGCTGAGTCAGTTATTTGAAAGTGTTAATGTTATAGCAGCTTCGGTTGATCCTTCCAGCTCACTTCCTTCGAGAAAGTCTCAAATTGAATATAGCCGTTGGCTATTCAATTTACGTCTTATTGTTTTGTGTCTCATGCTTTGGCCGACATGTATAATTCGTAATTCATAAAAGACAATTAATATACTCCTAGGCCGACTTCATTAAGGAGATATGCATTTTTTGTAAGAGGCCGACATGTAAGGATTTGACTCCTATACATATACGCAACTTATTCATCGATCATATATTATTGAAAGCTCTCACCCAGTTCAGAAATCTGAAAGTGCAAATATAAACAGAGAAGCTCGATCTTAACAAAGGCTTAACTTGTATATGACTTAAAGCAGATTATCGCTTGGTTATTCATATTAGTTTGCTTCATAAAAGTTCAATATATCAAGTATGCGCGCAACTTAATTTTAGATGTGGAGTGCTAATACCCGGGGATACCAAAGACATAGCATCATGCTAATGATCAAGGGCGTAATGTGTTATCATGTGCACAGCTAACCATTCACACTGCGGTTAGCCAGCGATTCCCTCATATTGATCGGGTGATTAGGTGGTGAACTTCTTTATTTTGACCTGCGTGAATCTTACCATACTGAACTGCGTCAAGGCAGCGGATCGTACGCTGAGAACTCATCCGAGGTCTAAGTGCAAATATATATGATCAGGTCAAAGGGAGATTAAATGCCAAGAGCTGCTGCTATAGGTTTCAGTCACAAGCGCTTTGAAGTCTAAGAGCCAAGACTCGCTAAGTGATCATTACGGGACTTGCATTCCAATACTATCGTGTGATCTAAAGCTAGTCATCCGCCGCTCCTTATTGACACTGCATATCGGTCTTGTGTTAGACCTCATTGTATTGTGTAAAACTGCCATTGTTATATCAAATATAAGAGAGATCTCTGTTGCTGGGTTTTTCTCCCTCAAGAGGAGGGTTTTCCCAGGGTATATGCTGTGTTATGTTGTCTGATTTTGATTTATTTCTCTGTGCATTTACATTTGATCATTAAATTCAACATGGTATCAGAGCGGGTCTGTGGAAAGATCCGATCAGATCTTGAAAAATAATTCAAAGTCAGATCTAACGTCTTCTACTTGAGCAAGTAGAGTACTTCTGTGCGGGATGCATTCTTTGGTTCTTCCATTTCAGAAAAGTCCAGTTTTGTCATCTACGAAAGGAGCGCATCATCTTGGCTCTCTTCATGAGTTTACTTGAGTCATATTGTTAGCAATCTGAGATCAGAGAGTTATATGCGGTGATCTCACCTTCCGGGATCTGTTATCTAAAGGCACATGATTATGGAAGTCAAGAGCTCAACTATGTCAGATTGTGCTGCCAAGGGTTGAAATCAAAAGGCTGCAATCAAATAGAGATAAGTATTTGGTTCCTTTCTTTGTTTATATCCCTTTATGTGAATCTCAATTGTGCAGATCTGATAAAGTCTTTCGAGTGATGATCCTATCTATCTCTAACACTGTGGGTATTGCTAGTAAACATGTTGCATAACCTAGTGGATTGCAGTTGGAAACGAAGTACATCGTAAATTTGAGCAGTCATGGGCCTTGTTCAAATTTAACCTTGTCATGGGTCTGTGTTCGAGTCATGAAGGCTGTGGATTGATCTGAGTATAAGAACAGCATACCGTGTTCAATAATTGCATTCATCAGAATATCAAGGAAGATAAGTATTCTGTGTTTTGTTGAAATCACCTTTCTAGTTTGAATTACAGTTACTTCAGTTAGTTGGATCTTAGGAAAGAGAGTTAGTGATTTCTCTTGAGTTGTGATCCTTTGAAGACTTCAAATTATCTATTGTGAGTTGGTTCATGCTGATCATGTAGATCTCTGAGTGTGACTTTGAGATGAAAAAGAGAATTGCATTTTCGATTGTGATAGGTTGATCACAATGACATCATTCTCTAATGCATGAACTGTGTTAGAGCCTTGACTCTTGGAGAGAGCTGGTTCTACATGCTAACCGCTTAATGCATTCAAGAAATCTGTAGTTGTGCAGATTATTCCCTTGTTGTGCTGAGTTTGGCACTCTCGAGAGGAGTAAAAGATGAACGAAAGAGTTATGTCAAAAATTATATAAAGATAAGTTTCTTGATCTTTTGATATATTTCTCTTTCAGGTTGATTTATTTATTCATGTTCTAACATTGTGCATAAAAGCTTATGTGTTCATGTTATAACCTGTGATTGTAAACTTTGTATGATTCCAGTCTTGTTATTTCTTTGGGTAATTACAAACTGTTAAGTAATCTCTCTCTAAAATGCTTGCAGAAGCAAGAAGGTGATGAGAAATTGCTTAATGATGAAAAGCTTGAGGCACCTTGTGAGAAAGTCATGCCAACCAAAGAAATAATCAAGTAGCCTTGGGACTAAGCTGGTGGCCAGAGGGAGCTCACTTCCAGAAGTCTCCTTTGCAATCTTTGGAGCAAGGATCAAGAGGGAGTCTTGTAACTCACTGAGAAGAAGTGAAGATTGTTGTATTGAAAGGCTCGGTGCTAAACCCTTAGAGGATCCCTTCAGTTGCTGAGATCATAATTGCTCAAGATTGTCTTCTGGATTTGTCATTGGCAATCTTGGACGAAGAGGTCAGAAGGTTGATGCAAGTGCCTGAAGATTTAGAGGGAGCCCGCTGAGCCTGAAGAAGATGGTAATCTTGCTGCAGCTAGTTCAGATTTGGTGGATCCTATGTTGTACAGACAGCTGATTGGATCCTTGATGTATCTAGTTATCACTAGACCTGATATTTGCTATGCAGTGAGTGCACTTAGCCAGGTTATGTGTGATCCGAGGCAGATACATCTTGTTGCAGCTAAACATATCCTGAGATACTTGCGTGGCATAGTTGGATATGGGTTGAAGTATACTTCAGATGCAGACTTGGAGTTACTTGGTTTCATTGATTCTGATTGGGCAGGTTGTGTCACAGATCAGAAGAGCACCTCTGGCTGTTGCTTCAGTTTGGGTTCTGCTATGATTTCCTGATGCAGCAGGAAGCACTCTTCTGTAGCATTGAGTACAGCAGAGGCTGAGTACATTGTAGCCTACATGGCAACTCGGGAAGCAGTGTGGCTTCGTAAGCTCCTTGCAGGATTATTCGGACAATCAAAGGAGCCTACCATTATTCATTGTGATAATCAGAGTTGTGTGAGGCCTTCTGTCAATCCTGTGTTTCATGACAGATCCAAGCATATTGAGATCAAGTACCACTATATCAAAGATATGGTACTGCTGAAGGTTGTACAGTTGAGGTACATTAGCACTGATGAGCAGACGGCAGATATTCTCACCAAGCCTCTCGCCAGGATAAAGTTTGTATACTTTCGAGACAAGCTTGGTATGGTGGAGAATCCAGCCTTGACTGAGTATGAGTCTCAGTATCAGTGAGCCTTGCTTAATGAGTTCTTCTCTGTGAGAGAAGTTCGAGGTGAAATCCCTTGTTAATGCACTTTCTTCTGTGACGGAAGAATTTGAGGTGAAAGCCCTTGTTTCCACCCTCTGAGAGAGTCATGGTGGATGTCATGTGTGTGACTCCATGACATATCTTGTACTTGTGTTTCACCCTCTGAGAGAGTCATGGTGAAAGTCACTTGAGGTGACAACATCACGCAAGTGATGAACACTTGTACTTACTATTGCACTTTCTTCGTGACGGAAGAATTTGAGGTGAAAGCCCTCGTTTCCACCCTTGAGTCGAGTCATGGTGGATGTCATGTGTGTGACTCCATGACAACATCACGTGAGAGAGTCCGTGATGATCTTCTTGTACTTGTGTTTCACCCTCAGGGAGAGCCATGGTGAAAGTCACGTTGAGGTGACAACATCATGCAAGTGATGAACACTAGTACTTAACCATGTGATGGTTAATATCACATTGAGGTGATATGCTTTCACTATGAGGTGATAAGCTCCTTTCACACATGGATGTAGCCATGATGTTCGTTATCACATTGAGGTGATACTTCTCTCTTTATATCTGATTGCAGGCAATGATGGCTGATGAATCTCATATTGAGATGACTTATATTGTGCAGCTGAAAGTTCTCTCCCTAGCTGAGAGGGAGTGTTAATGTATTAGCAGCTTCGGTAGCTCCTTCCAACTCAGCACTTTCTTGGAAGACTTAAATTGAAGATAGCCGTTGGCTATTCAATTTACATTCATTGTCTCATCTCATGGCCGACATAAAAGAATTTGTGTTGATCTTTTATTAGAAGATATTTTCATATTTATCAAGGCCGACATATGTTAATGTGGCCGACCCATCTTATATTGTTTGTGATTATGTTGAGGCTGACATAATTGAATTGTAATTAACATTTATCTTGGCCGACCTTATGATATGAGGAGGTGCGACCTCCCTAAGTTGTATATATATACAGTGAGAATATCTTACAAAGTGAAGATCATCATACAGTGCGAAATATATACAGGGCGAACATCAATCCAGTGGGAACTTCACCAAGAGCAAATTGCGAATGTCTTCAAGGGCAGGTTTAGTGCAGATTATTATCTGCTATCGCATCTAGTGTCGATGCTGAATATTGGCCTTGTGATTGGCCTCATTGTAAAGCAAATTGTTGTCATTATTTATATAGAGAAGAGAGATCTTTGTTGCTGAGTTTTTCTCCCTCAAGTGGAGGGTTTTCCCAGGGTATCTGCTGTGTTATTGTCTCTGATTTTGAATTATTTCCTATGCATTTTAATCTGATCATAAAAATCAACACATATTAGCTCAAATAACATGCATGACTCCACATAACTTTGACATAATGCTTGGATCTTGATTGCTGCAACAAATGATGAAGAAATCTGCCCTTGAATGCTCTTGACAATAATCTTGGCTCTTGTAATCGATCTCTTAAAAATCTAATTGAAATCTAATGTTGATTTGATAAAATAACCTTGTATTTATAGTAATTTATCCTTGATTCAAATATCACAAGCCAACAATGAAATATAGATTTGAAATCAATAAAATACCGCCAAAAACATAATTTAAATTAGTGTCCTAGGTCTAAGTGAGGACCCATTCACCGTTGGGCGAATGGGTCTTAGGTCACTTACCTAGGACACACATTGCTCAATGGTAAGTGTTATGTTATGGCATTAATGAATGTCAGGTTTTTCTCTTTGGAAATTGCAATTAATTAGGCTTGGATTTGAATTAAAGGGGCCAATTAAGGCAAATTAACCTCAATTAATTAATAAAGCCCTAGATAAGTGTGAAAGTGTAAAGGTACACCTTACAACATAAATAAGGCACTGTAATATCCCCTTCTTGAGCATGATCTTTTCAGTTGATCGTTGGCCTTTTACGGAGATCCTTAGGCTACTCGAAAGGTGAAATTAAGGTTTCTTGTTTTGGTGGTTGTTGTTGCTCGAGTTTTGGTGTTTGAATTGTGGATTCTTTCTAGGTTTTCAAAGAGCTTCGTAGTGGTGTGTTTGGCTTTGCATTCCGAGCACTTTCTGGAATTTACTATTTTTAGTAAATTCTATTTTTGGCGGTTGATAGGTTGGTTCCAGTTCAGTTGGAATTGTTCATTTTGGCCTTGGGGTGCAGTTGGAGAGATAAGTTCATTTTATTTAAATAATGTTGTATTTTAATGTTATATTATTCCCCCCCTTGGCCTAGTCACTTAACATAATGTTGTTTTAAAAAGGTGGTCTTCAAGGGGTGGTGCCTCATGGAGATAATATTTTCTAAGGGTCAAAAACAATGCTTGAAAAGGGACGCCTATCTTGTTGAGGAGATTATTTATAAATTAAAGTCAAATTTGCCTTGAAGAAAGGGACACCATCTTTTGGAGGGAAATGGAGTTATTTCAAATTTGAAAATTAGGGCTTCTAGAAGCTTCAAGAGGGCTTTCTCAAAATTATAAAAGGAAGCCTTGGGACCTCACTTGGGGATCTTATGTTTGAAGTATTGTTATGCTGCCGGAATGGTGTTGGGACTGCTTCGAGGAATGAATGCCTCCTAGCCTTGGCTCAACTTCATGCTTGAGAGATAGCATCTAGTGGAGAATTTAGTGTGCTTGTGAGAGAATTTGTAGTGAGGTTTACTTTGTTGCATTGTTTTGCTTGTAGTTCTGTTTTATGCATTTTATATCAGATTCTGGAGTTGCTGTTTCTATGTAGCTGAAAGTTGTTTTTACTCGTATATCAGAAAACAAAATTATTCTCCTTTTGGGTATTGATCCATTGGTTTTCCTTGGTAGGGGCGCCTACTCTTGTCAAGTTTCAGATTTTTTAACAAAGGATTGAATTTTATTAAGGAAAATCGCCCTTCCTTGAGGGCCGTACCATTTGGCACCTTCTTGGAATTTGTGCAAAATGATTGAGGGGTCTTTGGTGGGTTTTCAGTGTTCAAACTTGGTCGCCTTCATCATTAGGGTATATTGCATTTGGTTTCACATCAATAGGATGAGTTGTGAGAGAGATGAGCATTTTAGTGAGGTGTTAGGTTGCTGGTTATACATTTTAAAGTGCAGGTCTGTCTAAATCAGAATCATCAGTTTGGTCTTTGAGTGAAGTTATTGGTCTTGGCATTCTTGTTAAGCAAAGGAGAGTCCTCTTATTTGATGCAACGCTAATTAGTTCTAATTCTATGCTCTTGGCAAGCAATTTCTTTCATATTGTAAGTTGAACAGTAGTACTGTTAGCATTCTTCTCACCTTTCCTTTCATGCTTGTAATACCCACTAGATAAGTGGAAGAGGCTGGCTTGCTGCCTACTTTACATTCTGAAGTTGCATTTGTATTTCTTTATATCTCCGCCATATGGTCGCCTCATTTCCATTCTGGATTGGGTAGCACATACTTGGTGTTGAGTTTGCTTTCAGCACTTGTAGTGGTAGAGATCCTCTGACCATATGTTCGTCCATCTTGGACACATTCTTGGTTAGAGTTACCTTTCAGCATGCATTGAGATCCTCTGACCACATGCTCACACCTTGACCATCTCGGGATCCTGGTGTACATTCTTGGTTAGGGTTAATTCTGCATCGTTTGGGTTTTCCTACTAACCTTAACGGGTGCATGTTGTTTGTAATTGCATTTCAAAAATTGAAAAAAATGGTTCGGTATATGTCAGGCACAATTAAGTCCATTTTATTTAATAGGCCCCTAAACTTAATGTGAATATGTAAAATACATATTACAACACTAAATTAAGACATAATTTAGTTCATTTTAATATTAATATTTCCCAAATCAAGTGTGAAAAAGGGATACTTCTTCCTACACTACACCTATTTTCATTGAACTTAATCCAAAAAATTCCAGGAATTCTAGATATTCCATAATATTATCTTACTTCGTTCCCTTAGTAATAGGAGAATGAGGTTGAACTCTCCCCTTAATTGTATTTCCAAGGTATTGGAAGTAGAAGGATCCACAAGATCCTCCAAAAGTTTTTTGTAATGTCCCACCCCAAATGGGAATTGGAATTTGCGATTTTTGCACAGTGTAACCACAAACCTTATTACAAGGATGTTACATGGAAATTTTACCTTCTTAGTAAAAAGTACTCATTCCTAAAATTAAGGAAAATAAAATTTCTGCAATAACATATGGTACATTTTCATAAACAAGAACATGAATATGCATGTTTGATTTTGTTTCATTGATTCAATCTAAAAGTACTTAACACAAATCTTTTTCAATAATTTACCATATATAAACTTTTCAAGTTTCAAAATACAATAAGCAAATAGAGTTTAGAGTCAGAGATCCTTATCTAGATACTTACATTCTTTATGTCTTCCAAGACTTGGCAAGTCAATTGCAAGAGGGAGAGCATCACCTAAGTGCTTTACCTCCAACCACGGACTTAAGTGGTCCCCCACACACCTTCCAAACTAGAAGTGGCCTTGCCCTTCAACGAAGGGAATGGTTAGGAACCCCCTAATAATAACCATCTAAGCTCTGGTGTTTGTGACCTACTTAACTAATATCGTCTATCAACTATGGAAAACCTCCAACTATGACATACAACTCTGATTGCATCAAGTATCTAGTACACGGTGAATTGACGCGTGCATGCAGTGACTCATGCACCCACTTTGGCCAAAGTTGTTTTGTATAAAAACGCATTTGCTACTTACTTGGAGTGAAGTCGTATGTTCACCCACCCTACTCAACTTGGAGACTTATCTAACCTTGAGATAATTCAAACTTACTATTTGATTATTGGATATTACTTCATACAAAGTTTCATCTTATAAGGAAATGTCTTTATTTAAGTCATACTCCTAGACACCTGTCAATATCGAGCATTGTAGTGCTCCTTGACTAATGTTCCTTCCGAGTATAGTATAACTCCTTGACGCTTGTCAATCTTGAGCTTAGTACTATTCCTTGTTAAATCATAATTCATCTAGGTTGTTAAATCTTTTTGACTTAAGTACACCCATGTTACATCCACGTAACAACTTGGGCCTAGGAAACCGCCACAAGTTCTAGTTCTTTACTTACTAAGTTGATAAACGACTTGATTGGTTATACTTTACTAACCTAAAATACCCAAGTTACATTCCTGTAACTTCTTGGGATTTAGCAACCGTCACTTATTCTAGTCTTTCATAGTAACTAACCATAGGAGTTTTTGCTCTCCCATTCTAAGCATTAGTAGTAGATATTGATGACCCACGGTCTTTGACTACACCCTCTTGGTCGCAACAAATAGTATTAACAAAATGTTCATCTTATATAAATAATAAAATATTATTTTTGAATTGAAGATTCCTTCCTTATGTTATATTCTCAGATGTCTAATGTTTAGTTCCACTATAGAATCCTTTCTTAGAATGTGAAGACTCACTAAGTAATAACTCATTTGAGTTAATAGTAATTTTTGACTCCAACACCCGAGTTACTTTTGGGTAACTACCTGGGTCTTGGCTACAACCTCTTGTTTCAAATCCTTCGCATAACGCTTGAGAGCTACTACCCTCGTAATATAATGGTTAATCAAATCTTGACCTATCTGCTCGTCATGAGGTAAACTGATTCATATAATAATCCCCCATAGTGATGGTTAAATCTTCCAATAGGAATATAACTATTTTTAAGTTCTGGCCTTTCATGGTAACATTGTAGCCTTATTTATTAAGGTTAAAACCTCTGTAGACCAACTAGTTCTACTAATATAAGGATTGTATTCATAGAAGCTTACCTTCTAAGGTGGTCACTTTAATCCACACCCACTAAGGTGTTCACAATCAAGATAATTTCAAACTTGTAAGAAAAACATGACAACCCTGTTGCGATGCTCGCGACACTGGGTTTTGGGTTTAAGGCATCTGCCTCTAATCTAGTCCATGTACTCATGAATAGTCAGCCATACATTCTTTCTAAGGTAGGCATCTTTTAAGGATGACTCCTATGCCACCAAATTGACCTTTTCAAGGTTTTACAACAGCTTGACGTTTGGCTTCATGCTTTCATGAAGACCATAAATACCATAACAGCAAAGAAATACTTTCCTTCTATAATACTGAGAAAAGAAAACTCAAAATATAACATCTAAAGATTGGTATCCTTCACCTAGATGAATAATCCGTTTCACCGATGTACAGTGTTGGACAGTTTTGAGAGCATTCTACTCATCATGCTCAAAAATCCACATAGATTTTTATATAAACATACTTTTTATTTAATACTATATTACCTTCAAAACGATAGCTTAATAGCCACTTAAGAAATACTGAGTATTAATCTTTTTTTTTTTTAACATTTCTCTACTTACATGTTTCAATAAGTTTAACAGAAAAGAACCTTGCTGTTCGAGTTCCTGAATTAATACTTTTCAGTAAAACAGCTTTTGCCCTTTTCAAATTCAAAGCATATATTTCTCAAATATCCAAGAGCTTTCAGAATTTATTCTTTTTGCAAGAAATAAACTTAGGAAACAAATCAGAAAAATAGACATGCCTGATAACACCTTCAGAAATTGCTCTACTACTGTCCTGAATTCGCACTACAGCCTCTGTGCGTAATTCCCTAAACTTCTAAACTTTACCCTTTTATCTTTAAGCAAAAATGCAGAACCTATGTGGATGCTTATCAGACTTTTTCAAAAGAAAACGATGAATAGCAAGGGCACCTTCTATTCTGCTTTTTTGTAACTGCAATATAGAGTAGACAAGTAGAATATATAGAAAAGAGAGGACTTAACCACCCTCTTCTCCACTAGTGCCCACTAAAGAAGTTGGTTAAATTTAATCAATGCAGATCAGTTGAAACAGCCCTTAAAATACTCCTCCACGCCTAGGCAACAACATCAAATTAATTTGAAGACTTCCAGAAGTTTCCCAACTCCCATGTTAAATTGTTTTGCAATAGATCGACTACTTTAGTTGCTTTATTTATATCCAAAAGCTGGCCTCTTATAAGGCTATTATAATGCAGATAGTAGTCACCCATCTGCCTCCAATATAGGAGTGGATTAACTTTTCTTTATCCACTAAAAATCTGTTGAAAGTCATTCAATACATTGACTATGCCAAAGCAGAAATAAGTGGAGATGGACGCCACCTTTAAAAGTTATTACAATCCCTATACTTTAGCATTTGTTCCCGCCCTTTCTTAGGCACATGGTGCTATACATTTGTAGCAATATATGGCATATAAAGAGAAATCTGCAAAAAAACCCGATTAATCGCGATTTTTAAAAAATCTGCAGGCTAGATGATTTTTTTCCCATTTAAAACTGCAAAATCGCCAAAAAATGTGTTCAAAACCTACAAAAAATTGTGAATAAAATTGTGCTGATTTTCACGCGAAAAAAAAACGATGAGACCATAGCTTGTTGCTTACTATTATGCTTTGATAGATTTTTTCCAAGCATCCATAGCTTGTTCAAAAGCACCTGTTTTAGGCTTTTAGTCATAGCAGCAAGGCAGTGAACTGTTTGATAAAATGCTTTGGTAGACATGTATGAAAAATGTTGTAGAATAGACAAGGCAGTGAATTGTTTGAAAAAATGCCTCAAAGAAATGTGGTCTCATGGTGATGGAATGCCATGTCAATTCATAGCCATAGGCATTCGTCATGGCATTTCATCACCATGAGACCACATTTCTTTGAGGCATTTTTTCGAATAGTTCATTGCCTTGTCTATGCTATTGCTTACTATTATGCTTTGATAGATTTTTTCCAAGCATCCATAGCTTGTTCGAAAGCACTTGTTTTAGGCTTTTAGCCATAGCAGCAAGGCAATGAACTGTTTGATAAAATGCTTTGGTAGACATGTATGAAAAATGTGGTAGCATAGACAAGGCAGTGAATTGTTTGAAAAAATGCCTTGAAGAAATGTGGTCTCATGGTGATGATTGTCATGGCATTCCATCACCATGGGACCGCATTTCTTTGAGGAATTTTTTCAAACAGTTCACTACCTTGTCTATGGCTTGTCATGGCCTTCCATCACCATGAGACCACATTTCTTTGAGGCATTTTTTCAAACAGTTCACTGCCTGTCTATGCTATTGCTTACTATTATGCTTTGTGTCATGTCCTCAATATCGTAACCTATTGAAATACAAACACTTAAGAAAATAGATATCAAAATTATAAAATTTCAATTTAAATATTATTATAATAATAATATATCATAAGATAAGAACAAAATAGGGTGGGGCCCTAGTTTGGTTGGCTAAATCTTTCTTGTTGCAGGAGGTTGGTCACGAGGTCTAGTCTCCCCCACCCCCGTGGTACTGGACGGCTTGTTGCGCTAGCACCGCCGGTCACATTAAAAAGTTTACCAAGCGCACTATAGTTTATAGGGGGTTGTGCTACCCGATTCCTGTAGTCTAAAAAAGAAAAGAAAAAAAGATAAGAACAAAATACATATTAAAATAATAAATATTAGTAATTTAATTATAATTCTCAAAAGATAATATTATAAGTTTATAACTAAATTATCAAATGCAATATTATAAATATTAAAATATAAAAACACTTTAAATATTGTAATCATAATAGATGATAAAATTAATATAAAATACATAAATATATAAAGTATAAAATAAATAAACAAATAACAAATATAAAAGTAAAATAAATAAATAACAAATAAGACTAAATATAAAAATGTAAAATAGGCAACTATATTATCATGTCATAAAAGAGCACCCATCTTATGGAATTGTAGAATACAAAGGCAGCGATTCATTGTAATAAGAGCAATAATAATTATCATTAGAAGAACTTTTGCATTTGTGAGGGGGCAGCGATTCAAGGGACACATCCACTCAATGAGTATCACGGTTGAAAGGGTGCAGTCCCTCACCCAACCAAAAGGTATTTAAGGGGAGATAGGATGGCTGGCTGGGGTGATAAGAAGGACTGCAGATGGAACAGATTGGAAAAGGCATGCAGCAATGAAATGAATAAATACTATATATATATAAATACTAAATACTAATATAAGGAAAAGAATAATTATATAAACATATATATATGAACACTAATTGATATAAGTAAAGAATAATGATATATATATGAAGTATATATATTCATGATTATGCAATAATGGTGTTCGCAGCAATTATTGAGCCTTATGAGTAATTACGATCTTAATATAAAAATGAATAGATTAATATTTATTTATATGATCAATAAAATGTAAGATTGAAGGAAAGCGATTAAGGAATAAAGAGTCATGAGAAGACACAGCCGATCAAGTGATGTACTCACTTAGCAATAATATTTAGCATATTTTGAATATAAGAAATAGATATTGCTAATGTGATTATTGGTGTAATGCTTTCTTTAGTATTATCATGATAATAAGGATGTGATATTGACTTAAAGAATCAATAATAAATGCAAATGTATTTGACTGCTAAAAGATTGTCTTCTCTGTGTTTGTAAGCCTACTAGGGAGGAAGGGCTTGAGAAAAGTGGTGCCTAAAAACCCCACTTAAGGTCTTGCCACTAGGACCCAAGGTAGGGATGTGCCATGGAGGGGTGGCAAGTCCACTTAAGGTTCCGCTAATCCCCAGGCAAGGGTTGGGCCACAGAGAGGTGGGGGTCCCACCTAAGGTTCCACCACGGCCATGGAGGGGTGGTAGGCCCAGGCCACTTATAAGCTCGGCTGGCTTCCCTTAGTAGGTCATGTGTTTTCCAAGGAGATGTCATGGGTGGAGAATGCAGTTACAAGTCCCCTAGAGTGGAAGGTTGTAGGTTACAACCCCTTGAACTTAGCCAAGGACTTCAGGCGGATTTATCCACATGGATAGAGAATGCAGTTACAAGTCGCTAAGAGGGGAGGGTTGTAGGTTACCACCTTTGTACTAGGGATCATGGCTTTGGGCGGATCCATCCATGCCACCCCTCGTGTGTTTTCATGATTGCATTTATGAATATCTTATATATTTGGATGCCTAGATATTAATGCTAATGAACATGTGCACAAGTCCCCTAGAGTGGAAGGTTGTAGGTTACAACCCCCTGAACGTAGCCAAGGACTTCAGGCCGATCTATCCACATGGATAGAGAATGTAGTTACAAGTTGCTAAGAGGGGAGGGTTGTAGGTTACCACCTTTGTACTAGGGATCATGGCTTCGGGCGGATCCATCCATGACACCTCTCATCTGTTTTCATGATTGCATTTATGAATATCTTATATATCTGGATGCCTAGATATTAATGCTAATGAACATGTGCATATGTGGAATCTTGCTCATTTTGTGGATGCCGGTAATCAGCCAAGAGGACCCCATCTTATAGTGTCCATTTAGTCCACCCTAACTCTAAACAAGCAAGTTCCAAGTCAGGACTAGGTAAGGGACATTACACTTTGACAGATTTTTTCCAAGCATCCATAGCTTGTTCGAAAGCACCTGTTTTAGGCATTTAGCCATAGCAGCAAGGGAGTGAACTATTTGATAAAATGCTTTGGTAGATATGTATGAAAAATGTCGTACCACAGACAAGGTAGTGAGCTGTTTGAAAAGATGCCTCAAAGAAATGTGTTCTCATGGTGATGGAATGCCATGACAATCCATCGCCATAGGCATTCATCATGGCATTCCATCACTATGAGACCACATTTCTTTGAGGCATCTTTTCAAACAGTTCACTGCCTTGTTTATGGCTTGTCATGGCATTCCATCACTGTGAGACGTCATTTCTTTGAGGCATTTTTTCAAACAGTTCACTGCCTTGTCTATGCTATTGCTTACTACTATTCTTTGATGGATTTTTTCCAAGCATCCGTAGCTTGTTCAAAAGCACATGTTTTAGGCTTTTAGCCATAGCAGCAAGTCAGTGAACTGTTTGATAAAATGCTTTGGTAGACATGTATGAAAAATGTGGTAGCATAGACAAGGTAGTGAACTGTTTGAAAAAATGCCTCAAAGAAATGTGGTCTCATGGAATGCCATGACGAGCTAATGCAATTGGCAGCTGCTCCTATTTATTAGTTATGCAATGTGAAGTAATTGCATAACTGCTTAGGCTGGCTTTGTAAAAAACTATATTGTAATTGAAATTTGTCATCTATCAGCATCTAGTTATTAGTTATGCAATGTGAAATAATGCTTTGAGTTTGAAAGATGTGCAATGCAATGAATGCAATCAGCGATATGAATGTAAAATACAAAAATCTATTTTCTACATTTCATTAGTTAAACTCTTTATTTTATTTGCTCTCTATATCTCTATGCTATGGAAATGCCTTTCAATTTTTTAAAAAATAGTTTTTATCTTTTGTTTTACAATTTTTTACATTTTTTTTAAAATCCAATGTTTTCACGATTTTTCCCCCATTTTTTCAAAAAATCTTATATTTTTGGTTTGCCGATTTATTCCCCATTTTTTCAAAAAATCTTATATTTTTGGTTTGCCGATTTATTCCCCAAAAGATTTTTGTTGCTATGATATATGGTATTATTAATACTTAAACAGCTAGCTTATATGCCACCATGAAATCCTCTTATATCTCCCTATTTATAAGCAATAACAACTTTATTCAAATCAAAAGATGATTATTTGCACAGCCAACTCGTGGCTTCATAATATGCTGTTAGTTTGTATTTTAAATTATGTTTCAAACAGCATTAAACGGCCTAAAACTATGGCCTAAAATTTAGACACTCCAAACTAAATAATTTAACACCAACACTTGCAATTACTACATACTTGCATTTATCAAGACTTCCTCATTAATATTATATTCATACATTTAAATATATGTACATTCTTGTGAATCCAAGCATATCCACATACATATATACTTATACAAAATGATTTTACGTATATTTATATATGTGTGTACATACTCTTGCCTACCTCATGTACATATATCTAAATATGTAAACATAAATACCTTCCCATTTATATATATATATTAAAAATGTACAAAACGTCCAAGATGCACATAAGCAAACAAAAACTCACATTATCATTTCCATAATCGATAGACAATATTATCAACATAATTATTTGTATATTTATATAATTACACACTTTGCGATAAAAGAATATACTAACACCCTAAAGGCTTCCTCAAGGAAATCTCCCTATAACTCGACTTAGGTTTGAACAACCTCAAGACATGCCCTTGGTTCAACTTACCCGAACATATCACTTACTGACCTGGCACAAGTTGATGAACTCAGATGGCTCCTATTATCTGGCTCTTTAACCACTTCCTTCTCTTAGGTGATACTCCCCCTCATCAACTAGAGGTGCAACATACAACCCTGTTATCCACTTGGAAACCATAAACACGTAGTGAGCCATTTTCATCATATTGCATTCCTCACATTTTCAATCTATCATTATATTAATTCCATTGCATTAACCATTGCATAATCATATATATTTCATCTAATTATTCAACTTGTCAATCATCATAATCTCATAAATTCACATTGCATTCAAGTTAAAGTGAATAGTACATAGTAATTCAGGGATGGGTTGTAACACAGATTATTTCAGTTTGACATATGGTACATTTTGTCAAACAATTTGCATTATACCAATTGGGTGTGAACTTGAGTATAAACCAAATGATAGGGAGGCAAATGCATTAAAATGAGATAAGTCTGAAATTCAAATTCTACTAACACCAAATGAATTAACAAGTTGTTCATAACAGCAAAATATGATATTGCAGCAATATTCATTCAATGATTATTACATTTGTGACCTGAGACATATAACAGTCTCTGCTGCAACCCAGAATGGACAGCAATATTTGTTCACCGTTCAATGCTACGTTGGAAAGCACAGTCAGCTCTGATAACTCCCACGATTACTTTAAATAGAGGTCCACATCAACACATATAACAGTCTGCTGCAACCCAGAATGGACAGCAATATTTATTCACTGTTCAATGCTACGTTGGAAAGCACAGTCAGCTCTGATAACTCCCATGATTACTTTAAATAGAGGTCCACATCAACATACAAAGAAGCAATGTTTCCTTTGCTCAGCAATAGCTAGGTGGCAGCCAAGAAAGAAGACCCCTGCTCGCCCTAGAACTCACCAAAATATGCCACGTCCCATTTGTCATATTCCCCAATGGACAACTAAGGGGCCAAACAATTATAAGAAAAAAAATCCATAAATTATATTTTATGCACCTTTCACATTTGAAGTTAATCATAAAAACATATATCTTTTTACATAAATATTGCTAAAGAATAATCGATCAAACATTTCTTAGTAATTGTGTTTTAAGAAACTAACAAACAGGTCGTTCTCTCTGAACAAATGAAACAACCTTTGAATCGCACCTTTTGCAAAGGACGTCACTCAACCAAAAAGGTGCGATGGTTTAGCATATAGAAAAGGGAAGAAGTGAGACCCGATCTTAGAAAAGAAGACAGCAAACAATGACAAGAGGCAGAAAACGTTCAGGAGTTCTAGCCAATCAGGTGCGGGTTTTCTCCCCACTTAGCCATTAATCACTAGTGATCAGGCAATTATTTTCTATAATTGATCTGTACAGTGTTTGCAAGAAAACTAAGAACTAGTATGGCCTGTTATGTCCACCTGTGCAATCTCTAGAACCTATGGCCAATAGCATGTGCAGACCCGAATAGATTCATCCACCCAGATTAGAGATATGGAGCCATCAATGCAACAACACCCGCCATTATGATTCGATCAATATACCTTGCTTGGCCTGCACACTTATCCTTGAATGACTACGATCTCCATTCTATCAAAAGCCATGCCTTGCATTGTGATAATATTCACCTCCATGTACCATTTCCTTACGCTGTAGATATATATATATATATATATGTGTGTGTGTGTGTGTGTGTGTGTGTGTGTGAATGTACTAACTCTGAATATATGATCAATGTGCTGCTTTGATTATGAATATTAGAGTTCTTTAATGTCATTATTGCCATTAATCTAGCAATTAGATCATAGCTTCTTTATTATGATTACTGCATTTATAATTGCTCTATAAGATAATTTGACATGAATCAACAAGTGAATACATTGTGTGTGATCAAATATTGTCTTCTAAGTGCTTGTAAGCCTACTAGGGAGGAAGGGCTTGAGAAAAGTGGTGCCTAAAAACCCCACTCAAGTCCGCCCCTAGAACCCAAGGTAGGGATGGGCCATGGAGGGGTGGCAAGTCCACCTAAGTTTCCGCCTAGTCCCAATGCATGGGTTGGGCCATAGAGAGGTGGGGGTCCCACCTAAGATCCGCTGTAGCCATGGAGGGGTGGTAGGCCAAGGCCACTTATAAGCTAAATTGAACCCGAAGATAAAGAGGATCTGCCTATGGTCCTACTGGTTGAGTACACGAGAGAATGGTTAATTGAGATATGGTATTACCTGACTTATGGTGAATGCTCGAGTCACTTGAACAAGCAATAGAAAAGAACACTAAAGTTGAAAGCACATAATTATGTGATTATAAATAACGTTCTATACAAGCAAGGGCTTGACGAAACATTTTTACTGTGCATCACCAAAGATCAACAATGATGTTTGTTGGAAGCTTTCCATAGTCAAGCATGCATTGGCCACTTTTTATCAAAGGTGACAACTTTCAAAATTTTGTGAGTACAGTTCTTTTGGCCCACTATGTTCCGCGATGAGTATGAATGGGTGCACAAATGTCAATTGTGTCAGCAGTTTGTTGGCAAGATGGAGTTGGTAGCCACTCATCTCCGGCCAGTTGTTATAGATGCTCCATTTCAGCAATGGGGTTTAGATTTTATTGGTCCGATCAACCCACATTCTAGCAAGGGGCATATTTATGTCCTCACAGCCATTGATTACTTCACTAAATGGGTTGAAGCAATTCCTACCAAGTGGGCTGCAACCGAAGTCGTGCGTGACTTCTTGAAGGAAAATATTGTTACATGCTTCGGAGTGCCTCGCAAAATTGTGACAAATAATGCAACATGTTTCTCATCTGAGGAGCTACTGGAGTTCTGTTTTGATCAGAACATCACTTTATCTCATTCATCATATTATTACCCTCAGGGTAATGGACAGGTCGAGTCATCAAACAAGAACATAGTCACAATAAGCTGCGAGTTAGTTGATTCCAATCAACAAACTTGGCATAAGAAGCTCTATGATGCTCTTTGGGTAGATAGAATCACTTTGAAGAGAGCCATTGGTACCTCACCCTTCATCCTCATGTATGGTACATAGGCAATGTTACCTATCACACTGGAATTGTCCGCGTTGCAGCTGGCATTTGTGGTGGAAGATGGGGAGTTCGCAGATCCGATTGAGAAGCGCATCCTGTACTTGAAAAAGCTTCAAGAAGAAAGGGTGGAGGTTGTAGATAGAATCACATAGCATCAGGAGTGAATGAAGAAAATTTTTGATAATAAAGCTTCGCAGCGAGAATTCGAGGTTGGAGATCAAGTCCTATTATGGGATAAAAGACATGAACCCAAGGGAATGTACGACAAATTTGGTTCCTTGTGGCTGGGGCCATTCAAGATTCACGAGCTTATAGGGGATAATACTTATGTTCTCTCGCAGTTGGATGGAAGTCTCCTCACTCTACCACACAGCGGGCAGTACTTGAAGCACTTCATCCCTTCGACGGTGGAGTAAATATTTTTTGTATATAATCACTGTAAAGAATTTTTCTTTGTGTTTTCGTGATGTGTTTCCCCTTTTTGTGATGTGATTGTTATGTTGTGTTTCCCCTTTCTGTAATAGTCCTATCGTGTTTTAGGTGATTAGGTGTCTTGTTTTATGTGATTTTTATGGAAGCCCAACTATTAAGTGATTCTAGGAAGTCCTATCATAGGTGACTTAGGAAAAGTCTTGCAATAGGTGATTAGGAAGGTGTTGCTGACTCCAATACCCAATGGATAAGTCACTGGTCTATGCTTAAAAATCCAGAAATTCTTTGGTTCTCCTATGCCGTAAGTATCCGACATGGTCCCCAGACAAAGCCAAATGTTGTACCCCAAATTAAAATTTTTTCTACACTTAGGCATTTTGAAGAAATGAGTAAAAGTCTTGTCAAAATTGTCAAAAAAAGGTCAAAATTGGGGTTTGCATGTCTTGCATGAGGGGCAAAAACTTGAAATTTTCAAAATCCGATGATCTGGGTCTACTTAAAATGACCAAGTCTAAAATCCAGATCTCAGTTTTTCGGCCCTAAATTTTAGGAAAATTGCTTATTTTAGAAACTTTGTAAAAATAGAAACTTTTTTTGGGTTTTCTTGGGTTTCTTTTGAAATGGAGCTTTTTTCGGAGAAATTGCTTTTGAAGGCAGATCAACATTCTATTTTCAGCAGCACTCTTCACTTAAAATCAAGAAACAAATCAACTTTTTAGCGGATGTGATCGGGATTTAAAGCAACAATCATCTACAAGCTTTCTTTCTATTCTCATCTCAATTCTTATCCACTCTTTGAAGAAGAGAAAGAAAACAAATTGTAATAGTTGGCATTTCCTGTTTTTATTCTTTATTAGGTGGATAGATGTTTATCTTGTTTAGTTTTAGAAATAAAGCTTACATGTTGGCAAGCCTTAGTTGTAAAAGCAAGGAGATTTTAGGGTTCCCTACTCCTCTGCTTGTGTATAAATAAGAGCATCCTTGCGCATTATTTTCTTAACCGTGCTTGTGATAACAAATTGCTGAGCCTATTTTGCCTACAAGTTGTTTTTGCTTAGTTTCTGTTCACTTTGTGTAAGAGCAAGTTTGCAAGTCTCTTTTAGCTGTGATTTCTTGTTCAGTGCATGTGTCTAGTCTCAATGTATTCTGGTTTGATGGCTAAACTGTAAGCCTATTTTGCTACAATCTGCCGTCCCAGAAGTGTAATCTCTTGTTCCCGAAGTTTGAGAAAATAAAGTCTCGTGCCTGCTTTGTTGCCCTGATATAAAGTCTCAAATTTCCGTTTATTGTGTTATGCTTATATGATCTTAATTTCAGTGTGCATTGAAAGTAAGTAGATGTGTGTTGGAAACGAGTTTGTTTAAGTATTTTTTTAAAGAATCCTTCCTTGCCCATTTCTAACTCTCTTGCTCTGCGTTTACTTGAGAAGTTAGAAACGTCATTAGAGTAGGCTGTCATAGTTGAACTTCTAAAAATAGAAAATCTAATCTACGACACTTGAGTTTATAAACCTTATGCTCTTAGCTGAAGAAAAAAGATAGGAAAATTAGTTTTAATTTACTTTCTTAAGCAACTTCAGCAAAGAGGGAGCTTCCCCTCCTAATTTGAAGAGCAGTTTATCTGTGCATAGCTGTCCGTTTCTAAATCGCATTCTAGAGGTGCAAATTAAAATGTCAACAATACCAATTGGGTTTGAACTTGAATATAAGCCAAATGATATGGAGTCAAGCGCATTAAAATGATATGAGTCTCAAATTCAAATTCTACTAACACCAAATGAATTGACAAGTTGTTCATAACAACAAAATACAATATTGCAGCAATATTCATTCAATGATTATTACATTTGTGATCTGAGACATATAATAGTCTGCTGCAACCCAAAATGGACAGCAATATTTTTTCACACTTTAAATCTACGTTGGAAAGCATAGACAGCTTTGATCTGCTGATTCTAATTGTTCTTCTGCTGATCTGCAACTGTAGGCATGATAAGATACAATGCTGCTCACTCAACTTGCTCATGTCTAATCAATCGTTCCATCCTTTTGAAGGAAACAACTCTAGGCGTCCCATCTTATAGTCCTTTGAGCACTATCTTTTTCCCATTGGCCTCAAACTTCATTACCATTTTCTATAGATTAAAAGAGAACTCAACAATGGATTTCATCCAATGCATCCCCAACACCTTATTGATATCCCCAATGTTAACCACATTAAATTCATCCTTCATCTCATATTGCTCCAACTTTAAGCTCAAATTAGAGATCTTATGGGTACAAGAAAGTTCGTATCCATTAGCTACCATGACCTTAAATCCATCATGTTCTTTTGTTTGTAGCCTTCTCCTATTCACAAAGTCCTCATCAACGAAATTATGAGTGACACCTGTATTGATAAGTGCCATGATTCGCTGCACCTGCAATGTCCCTCTAACTTTGAATGTGATTGCTTTTTGGATGCTAGAGAGTTGGGCAATGGTACCATCACTCTTTGGCTCCTCGTCCGATGAGTTTCCCTCTTCGCTATTCTCCAAAATTAGACAGCTGATCTGATTTTTCTGATGCTGTTTCATCAGCAGAAAAATATTCTGTTTGCTTTTCTTTCGCCTTCACACTACATTTGCGAGATGGTTCCCAAGGCTATCTACAATGGAAGCATAATTTCTTCCTATGAAGGTCATTTAGCTGATCATTATCCAGCCTATTAGTCTCATGACGTGGCTGATGTGTTTCCTTATGAAACAATTTCTTATCCTTGTCCTTCTTATGGGGAAGACTCTTAGACTGAAATTTGCTTCTAAGAGTAGAAGTCTCCATGGCTTGGGCCTTCTTAATGGCCTCCTGTAATGAAGATGGATTAAAGGCCTTAATCCAACCTCTTAAGGGATCCGAAAGACCATCCATGAAAAGCACAATACCTCCTCTCCAAAATATTTGTGACTAACACTAAAAGTCTCTAGAAATCAGCCACATATGCCTCTACTGAACCCCATTGTTTGAGCTGAGCCAAGTCTTTGAAGTGCAACTCCGGATCTTTCCTGTCAAATCTTTTGATTAGCCTCTCCATGAACTCAACATATGAATCGATTTGGTCATGACCCAAGGTGATCATGCCATGGTGCCACCACTTGTGAGCGCTACCATCCAAGTGTATAGCTGCATACTTGATAGACTTATCCGCCTGCATTGGGTTGAGCTGGAAATATTTGTTCAACTTTTGAACCCAAGCCCTAGTTGTGGTCTTCCTTGAACCATCAAAGTATGGAATGGATAGCTTACCCACCTTCCGCTGTAACTCTTGATGGTGCTGTCTACCATAGTTGAAAAACTCTTCGAGTAATCGATGAGTTTTAAAAATCTGCTGGGTTTTTTTTGATGGTGGG
This sequence comes from Sequoia sempervirens, assembly GCA_007258455.2. NCBI lineage: Eukaryota > Viridiplantae > Streptophyta > Pinopsida > Cupressales > Cupressaceae > Sequoia > Sequoia sempervirens. The sequence goes on from VDFB02365208.1 coordinate 24,976, forward strand.
TTTTTCCTGCATTTACTCTCCAAAATTGCTTGCCAAACAAGACGAGTCTGCAAAAAAAATAACTCACTTGTCTGAAAAAAAGGTCTCCTGTGGCTGCAAAAATGACATTTTCATTTGATTTGATTTTCTAGGTACTCTCCAAGTCCAAGTTTCCAAGTTTTCCTACAAGTCTTCATGTATAATATTGTCTAGTTCTACCTCCCCCTAGTTTTCACTAGCCATGAGAAGAGGAAGATGTAAATTTGTAAAATATATTAATGTAGTATTTACTTTCAGTTTTACAAAAACAATTTTGCTATTTTCATTTTGTTTCAGACCATCAGTATCAGTGGATTCCACATGAGGATGCCATTTTGTACCCAATTTGCTTTCAAATCAGTCAAATACAACTAGACTCAACTTGTTTCTTTTATGTACTCATTTATTGACTCATTGGATGCATCTTACATCGAATTTGTCAAAAAAATGCATTTTTAATGAAATTTAAGCAATTTATTAAGTTGTTGAGTTTTTTGCCGAGTTTTTGCCAAGTCGTATTTTTTTGGGCTTGGCGAGCTTTTCAACTATGCTGTCTACCACCCCAATATGGTTTGTGTTTCAACCTAAGGTCCATGTTATCACAAAAAACTCCGTCCTGAATCTCTCCAATCCTATAAAGTCTGATCCTGTAGCTCTTGTTGGGTGGGCCCTTCCTCTACACGAGGATTAATTCTCGGTTGAAAGTTAGGCATTAAGGGCTTGGAATTGGTTGTCCTGGTTCTACCTTGCTGATTTGAGCCTTTATCATTCACTGAACCCTCACCATTACCATTGTTCCTGTCGTGCCCTTTGTTTCCCTCATTGTTCCCACCATTGTTTCCAACTTTATTCCCCTGATTGTTATTGTTGTCCCCAAACAGTCATTGGTTCATTAAGGCCATCATTTGCACTAAAATCTGTTGCAACTCATGCTACCCTCTAGCCAAATCATTCAATATCTCCCTAGTGCTAGGTTTGTATGGTTGCTCTCTATCACCCATTTCAATGCCTATGAATGGTTCCACTTCTGGTTGGCTCTCAAGGCTTGCATTGGATCTGTTTCTTCTCAGATTATAATGATCGATATATGGTTGCATTAATCATTCAATCACTGTCATAACACTGTTTTTTCCCCAAACCCCTTTAGGATGGCAGGATTCACTGCTTTGATACCACTGTAGTGTTTAGCCCAATTTTTTTTCTTCTAATATTTTGAGTTTTGTACTTGTAGTTTGATGTATGTTTGTGTGTATTGCAAATGATAGTTTGTATAGAAATTTGCAGCAATTAAAACAGTGATCTCATACACAACTTTATTCAAATATAATGCCAAACTTGATGCAAATAGCATTACAAACAAGAATGAAACTTAACAGTAATACCCAGATGGATTCCTTGCATTAAATTAATAATTTACACATACCCAACACTGTTGTTCACACACAAGTTTGAAATTGACTTCAGCTACAACAAGTGAGCCCTCGAACACAATCACCAAACCTCAAGAAAAACTCAATGCACTCAGCAAATTTGCAGGACAGAGATAGGAAGCTAGGTGCCACCACCAAGGTAAGGAAAATGAATTAAACCCTAGGCGCTTCATAGCTCTAGCTCACATGTCCAAGCTGGGAATGGTATGACCCCTGTGACAGTCTAAAAATGCAATGAAATGCCTGCAACTCAGTTTAACCTGCCTCAAAACCCAATGCCTAACCCTCCTTCACTCAGAAAATGCTTCAAATATCATATAAGTTTCTAAACAATGTCTGCAAATGCAAGGAATAGGTGGTATAACCTGTCTTGGAAAGGGTCTGTTGGCATTTCAATTCACACCTCTGGAATGCGGATTAGGAATAGACAGCTAAGCACAGTTAGACTGCTCTTCAAATTAGGAGGGGAAGCTCCCTCTTTGCTGATCATGCTTAAAAGGAAATACTAAACTACTGCCAATCTTTTTATTTCTCAGCTGAGAGCACAAGGTTGTAAAACACTTTGCGTTGCAGCTGAGGTTTTCTTTGGTTTCGTAACTTCAAACTACAACTAAGCCTATTCTAATAACGCTTCTAATGACTCAAGTAAATTCGGATCCTAAGAATTAGAAGTAAACAAGGAATGATTGATTTAACACAAATACTTAAATAAACTAGCTTCTAGAACACACTTGAAGACACATTGTACTTTCAAGATGTATGCTGAAATAAAGATTATGCAAGCCAAGAATATAAACAAAACATTGAGACTGTAGATCAAAGCAAAGTAGGTTTACAATATGCGATCAAACCAGATTACACTTGAAACAAAAGTGAACAGACACTGAATAGCAAAGTTGTAGGCAGAATAGGCTCAGCCATTTGTTATCACAACAATGGTTCCAAAATAAATGGGCAAGGATGTCCTTATTTATACGCAAACAAGGAGTTAGGGAACCCTAAAATCTTCTTTTTTTTAACAACTAGTCTTGCCAACATGCAGTCTATATTTCTAAGACTAAGCAAAAGGTAACTAACAACTAACCAATTGCTTAACGTCAGTTAACTGAAAAAATTCCAACTATACATTTGATATTTCCAAAGAATAGATATGTGTGAAAGAGAACAAGTTAAATTTGGAAAAGGTGTTGAGTTAACTGCTGCTTTTAGTTCTATCCTGGGAAAACATTGCATTCTTTAACTGGTGGCTTACTAATTGATAATTTTGGAGGCTCTATAATTGGAGTGATGACCTCTGTTTCTGTTGTAGCTTTATGCTTTTGACGCCTCTTGATTTTTCAATGTAAGAGTATTGTATGATGAAAAATGTGAAGTTTGACTGTGAACATGCCTATGCTCGGAAAAGTTTTGCACAAGAGCTAAAAATAGATCACTGATTTTTTTCTCGGAAAAACGTAGATTTTCAAAAAAAAGCTAAGGTATGGTTTTTGTAGATAATCATGTTCTGAAAAGATCCAGATCGTCAGATTTTGAAAAAGCTGACTTTTTCCCAAACATGCAAGATCTACTAAAAGATAGGGCCAAAAAACTAAGGTCTAAGTTTGGTAAAAAGTCTCGTTCTGAAGAGACCCAGATCTTCAGATGTTGAAAAATTTGAGGATTTCCCGAACATGAGTGATTTCCTAAAAAATAGGGATCGACATGCAAATTTTTAAAAAAAGTCTTTTTCTGAAGAGACCCAGATCTTCAGATGTTGAAAAATTTGAGGATTTCCCGTACATGCGTGATTTCCTAAAAAATAGGGATCGACATGCAAATTTTTAAAAATTTTCCAATCTTCAAGAGGAGTGAAAAACTAGCAGGACCAGATCGATGAAACTTGAAAATTTTGACCACCTGTTTCTAAAATGTGATGCCCTAGAAAAACAAACCATGCAAAAGCGTGCCTTTGTGCTTCCCAATCTTGAATCCACGAAGAACAATAAAAAATCTACTTCGTTTGAGCCTCCAAATCTTGACGAGAAGAAAATTTTATGTTTCTTCCTTTGAAAGCTAACATGGAAATTGTGAAGAATGAATGCTCAAAGCTTTCTTGAGTAAAGTTTGGAGATGAAAAAGCACTTTGCATGCGAAACCCTATTTTTTTGGAGTCGATCTGCGAAGATGGAAACCATACATGCAAAAATTTGACTTCATTTGCATCAAAAATGACTTCGTTTGCATCAAACGATGACTTCCTCTTTTATAGCTGCAAAAAAGCATGCATGCAAAAACATACGCATCCGATGACTTTTGACGACAATTTTTACAAGATTTTGACCATTTTACCAAACTGCCTTAATGAAGCAAAAACTTTAATTTTGGGTACAACAGGGTCGACTAGCCAAAGGAAGAATGTCCGATTTGAAATTAACACCACAACCCTGCTGTTCATTATTCTAGCACAAACTTTGAATATTTAAAGCTGAAAGTCTTCCAAAACCTCCACAATAAAGCCCAACAATGATTCTTTAATGGCAATTGCCATCAATCCCCAAGATTGGATCTCTCACCATTGTTAGAGATGTCAACTGCGAGGAATTTCATCTCCACAAACGCTTTTGAAGAAAGCTTCTGCAACAATGGAAGTGTTCACATACCAAAATCCACATAAAGAATGAATTTCTCAAATGTAGCTTTTTATATCATGCCAAAAACCCCACGCCCCCATTTGCTTTTCACTTTTAAAATATTAAATCTTTAATTTTTAATTTCTCAATGTGGCGCCCAAACATAAAAAGGACCTGTAGGAACTTGCTTTCTCACGATTCGAGAACTGATTGTTTTTTGCTTTTTTTTGTTTGTTTTGATTTTTTTGGTTTTTGCATAAAAGATAAAATGCGATTTTTGGAATGAAATACTTCTAAAATCTTAAATAAATACAGGAAGTGAAAACTGAAGCAGATAAACTTCTGAATCGATAGCAAATAGGTTTATTATTCTTTCTCGATGATTGCAATGGCGAAACCCTAACATGCAGACAAAAAGGCAAAGCAAATTATAATGTTTAAAAACCTGATTGCAGCCGCCTGTAGGAAGCATGAAATGGTATGGCCAATCCAAAGGCAGTCTTTCTCCGACAAATTTGCATTGCAGATGATGCTAGAGACCTAGGCGCCCAAACTGGTGAAGCCAGAGGATGAAAAGGCAAGGCGATCTGCTTTGAAGAAGTGGTACGGCCTTTGCTGCAGCAAAAAGTACGGCCTGTACCAGCAAGTGCAAAATCCGTACATCCTCGAATACTGTGCGAGATAAGCATTAACCCAGCCGTTCAATGATTCACCTTTTTTCTTGACGAATATTGAGTCAAACTCTAAAGAATAATTTCTCAATAGGCTCTGTAATAACTTCTGAATGAAGCTATTCACCTGGCAGGCAATAAATCAGCTGATATTTCATAGCCTCTGAATTGCAAACACTGAAGATGGCTCGTTCTCTAATGCAAAAGACAACTGAAACCCTAGGCTTCGTTCTCTGAAGAAGAAATTGGCTAAAATCGATTTGTATAACATAATGAATGAAGTTTTCACAAAGAAAACTTATATCTTCTCAATTAGGTCAATTTCCCTCAAAAAAGCATCATTTAAATAAAACTTGAATTTCACTTTTAATCTTTCAATAGTTTGGACGCCCTTTTATTTATAATCATTAATTAAAAAGTGGCCCCTTCTTGATGATGGTTGACCCCCTTTAAAAGGGCACTTAAGCTAATAATATTTAATTATATTATAATTTTATAATAGAAGCTTCAATTTAATTAATATTTATTTAGGCAAATAAATATTAATATCTCTCTCAATATAAGTCCAATTGACGAACCGTCTGAAGCTGGATGATCAGTGACTGAATCTGCATATGACTAGACTATATTGCTAAAAATAGTAGGGGTGCTCCGCTAAGTGTCTCCACTTACTAAAAATAGTAAGTCAAGCAAATGACGTCCAAAAGATCCCGAACGAAAGCCAAATTGAATATCTCTGATAACTAAAGCCAAGACATGCCTCAAGAAGACCCTTTATCCACCCTATCAGCCTACGAGGGTCACATAATAGGCTAATCTCAAGAACTGAGAGATGTCAAGTGGAAAGGGACATTATAGGACCATATCTTTTAAATTTACATATTTCACTTTAAATTTAGTGCCCACAATATTCTTTTATTAAAATAAAGATAAAGACTTTAATTTAACTTTATTATTTATAACTTATTGTGATTTAACTTAAATTCACCACACTATATCCAAAGCCAAAATAACATTGAAAATGACATCCATTGAGAATTCTCAAAATAACATGATAGACAACTGGCTCCATCGGTGCTTGAGACTGACTTACTAAAAATAGTAAGTATGGAAGAAAACACCAAACATGCACCAAAAAGGGTCATTGTGCAACTCCCAACCACACCATGTTGGATAAACTGTCACCAAAGTTCCCTAACCAACACCCGTTAACCTATAGGAACTCCTAAATAGGCTAACACTGCTAAATTGCTGAATAGGCTAGGAAGGGGACATTACACCATATCCCACAACTTCGTAGGGGTCTAGGGGTAGTGCCTCTTGTGGAGTTCTAGGGGCAACACATCTAGTAGGCTCAAGGGTAGTGCCCCTTGTGGGGTCTACATAGACCTTAATGGTGCACAACATTTTCATAATTTTTCAAAAGGTGAAAGAACAATGCTTATAAAACAAAAAAAAAACATTTTTGGAGTGTAATCCATGTTTTTCATGCTTGGCACAAGTCAAGGGCTTAAACTGACTCACTAAAAATTGTCAAACACTCGCCTAAACACTCTACAAGTTAAGTCTGAAAATGCTTGCCATCAAAATCAAAATCAAAGTCAAAGGTGAAAAAATAAAGCAACAAATTGTCAAAAATGTGACTAGTTCTTTGTAGGTTAATTGGGATCTGTCTGGAACCTTCTTGAGTGTGCTTGGATTTGTTTTAAATGAACCCAACCCTCCATGGCCATGCCTTGTTAGGATCCGCATGGGAACTGTTCCAAACACAAATCCGGTTTGAATTGGACTTGGATCTGGTTGGTCACTAGGCAGATCTGGTAACATAGGTTTGAGGGCACTTTATCATTTGCTGCTGATTGACAGCTTTTAAGTCAATTACCATAGAAGTCAGATATGTCATGTATGACCAAATTATAAAGTTTGTATGAAGGTTCTAGCTTCATAACAGTCTCTAATAGTTCGGATCTGCCCTCATAGTTAATATATAATCCATGTAGGAGCAATATACAAGGGTTTCATACATTTCCAGCTTACATACATCAGTAATTTGATTATTTTCAGTCTTTGAGGATTTCATAATTCAAAACAGCATTAAGGATGGTTGGATTTGTTGTTCTTAGTATGTATTTTGATTGATAAGGGTTTGCAATTTTGATATTTTCTGATCAAATTTAATTTTCAGTAGGATTTTTTGGTTTTGTTTGTTATTCCAGTTTTAATTTTTTGAAAAGTCATCTATTTTCGAAGGTTGTCTTCTTGGGAACAGTACATTTAATGTGAATTGGGGTTGTGTTATCTCAATACTGTGTGTATGCTCCCTTTTTCGTTTCAATTTTGATGTTTAAAGTTTTTAGCTTACTACTTGCCAATGTGCGATCTAGAGGTTCATGAATGATACATTCTCTATTAGATATATTTAAATATTCTGAAGGAAAATGTACTCGTAAAATTTTTGCTACATGTGTTAGGCATTTAAGATGGAGGCCATTTTGCATTATTTTTCTGAATTTCATCCTTGTGCAATCAATTCATTCTATTTCTTGTGCCTACAGGATTTTCAAATTGTATTGGCCACTTTGTGCTTTGATATTTTTGATAGAAATTTCATGTCAGTTCTATCATAAGTTGTTTGTAGTTGTAAATTCCTACATAGTCCTTGAAGCAATCTAAATATATCACTTGATTTGTGCTTGTGTTTTCTTTAATTTAGTATAGCTAATATCTAATCAGGATTAGGAGGACTAGTATTTTGTTTTAAAACAGTTCAAATGAAAGAAAAGATAGGAAAATACATCAGAGCTCAATTTCCCTAAGGGGATGGTAAAGCATCAAAACATACCAGAACTAAATAGGAGAAAGTAAAGCAGATGAGTATCAATCCACAGAACTATAATGCAAGAAATGTTTAATCCTGATGTGTGGTTCAAAGTCTAAAGAACAAGCAAGAAAAGAGCCAGGGAACTAAAACAGCCACATTTTTAGTTGCATTTGACCCAAAGATAGTGACATTTTTCAATATTTCAAATTTTGCAAAAATATTTTTGTTCACGGGGGACTCTCTAAGTTATTAACTGTTCTCATAGAGTCAGCTTTTCTATTTTTTTTGGTTTGAAAAACAGTTCAAATGCAATAAATAAAAAATAGGGAATACATCAATGCTCAATCAACATAAATAGATGATAGAGTGTTAAAACAGAGCAGAACTGGATAGGAGGAGTTACAGCAGCAAGTCTCAATCCACAGAACCATACTGTAGTTGAGGATTTCATCCACAAAAAATAACAAAAAGAGCCACACTTTAATCTAAAGATTGTCACATTGTTAAATATTACAAGAAATTCAATAAATATTTTGTTGATGGATGACTCTGATAGTTGTTATTGATTCTCATTTATATAGCTTTCTTCTTGTATGGTTTTGGATATGATAATTACTATCAGAAATAATTAATAAGTTAACTCTTTGTATTGTGAATATTAAAATTTGCAGGACTTCTGGAGCACCTAATAGGGCCTAAAAATTGGCATCATTCTGATTTGTTCTGCACTGGGTTAGTGTTGCAATGGATTTGTCCAGTGAAAGTGATGGAGATATTAGTGAATCTGAGTTACAAGAATATGAAGAAAAATCATATGAGGATCTAATGAAGGGAAATCATATTGTAAAGAATATGGATGGGACTTTGAGATGCCCATTCTGTAGAGGGAAGAAAAAACAGGATTATAAATACAATGACCTGCTTCAACATGCAAGGGGAGTAGGTGCTGGTAAAAGGGAAGCCGAAACTACGGGGTATCATAGAGCACTCGAGAAGTTTCTAAAAACTCAGCTTGCAACTTCTGCTGAGCCACAAAAACAAAGGACTGTGCATTTGGAGCAGGAAGCTCCACTCAGACCAAATGATGAAGAACTCATTGTTTGGCCCTGGATGGGCATTATTGTGAATATCCATAGGATATTCAAAGAGGGAAAGTACATTGGTCCTGGTAATAGTGAGCTAAAGGAGAGATTTGCTGGATTTGATCCAGCGCAGGTTTGTGCAATGTGGAATTATGAAGGTCATCAGGGTAAGGCTGTTCTCGAGTTTAATAAAGACTGGCAAGGGTACAATGATGCCCTGTCATTTGAAAGGTCCTTCATAAAAAACCATCGAAGCCGAAAAGAGTATTATGAACGAGAACAAGTTCCTGGGAATGACTTATATGGATGGGTTGCACGAGCTGAGGACTATAATTCTGGAGGTCCAGTTGGAAAATATCTTCGCTCAAAAGGGGATCTTAAGACGGTGGCACAGATCAACAATGAAGATTTGCGAAAAAAGAATAAGCTTGTGGAAGACTTGCATAATACTATACAAGAAAAGAATAAGCACCTAGTGACATCAAAAGAGAAGCTTTCACATATGGAATATCTCATTGCAATGACAGAAACTGCACGTCGGAAGGCAGAAGATGAGAAACAAAAACTTGAGGAGTCTCATAGAGAAGGTAAGGGAAATGAATAAGTATCATCATATTTTAACACAGTGAGCTTCAAATTTCAATTGACTCAGTAAACTACAAAGGTGTGTAAAGTTCATTATGTACTAAAATGTGCAGCCAGATTATTTTTATGATTAGGTTAAATGTTTTCCAATTTTTGTTCAAGTTTGAATAGTAGTCAAATGCATACCAGACATTGCCATACCAGTGTTTTCCTCCAGAGGTCTATAGGCATCATTATCTTATTGAGACATATCTGATTCCTGTCTTTTCTTGGATTAAAGTTCTCTCCCTATGTGACTGTTGACTTGCATGTCTGTTTGACATATTAGCTAAATGCAAAAAGCATGTCAAAATCAGCAGTTCGAGCTTGAAAAACTAAAAATAAAATATAGTAAATGTAATTATGACTGAAATCAGCAGCCTAATCATTCTCAATTATATTTTCTGGAGATCATAGTTACCAGGTTTGAAATCTTATTCATTCAGGATGTAAAAGAAAATTGGTAAAATTTCTATAGCTAGCGTTTGAAAAATCCAGGTTGAATTGGACAAATTCGTCTGGTCCAAAAAATGTGATGATTTGCGGAGATTTCTGCATGAGCATACTTGCATGTATATTGTTCATCTCAGACAATGACTCTTGGCAGTATAGGAACACTTTTCCCATAAATCTAGACATTATTTTTAATTCTCCCAGCCACATGGTGCGATTACTGTTATTTCTCAAGATAAAAGAAAACTAGTTTTTAAATTCAAATGCTACTATATGCCTGGATATTTGTCCTAAACCTCATTATGAACTTCGTTGCAAAAGAATCCAGTTCCACCACTATGTACCTCTAGTGGCATCATTTGGTTTTACTTGGCTGTTCTCTATCAAATCCTCTGCCAGCTACTGAATGTAAAATTTTTGAACAATGACATGTAGTTCTCTTACCAATGCCAAAAACTACAAATGAAAGAAAATTGGGATATCACAGTCCCAGGATTTGATTTTTCAATTTGCATGTAGAACTTATATCACCTGAACAATTGCTTTTATTTCAACTCAACAATTCAGAGCATCCATAGCACATGGTCTATATGGATTTAATAGTGTTTCTAGGTTGTTTAGGTTTTGTTGATGCTGCTGTATTTTCCTATCTGTTATTTCTTGAATCCCTCTTTGTGTTTTCAGTAGACCTACGTAGTTTTTCCTACAATATACTTTTACTGTACTATTTCTCTTTTGTTTTTCTATACTATCAATGGTGCTATTCCGTTGCACTTCATTTTCTATTTGATTCCCCACTATCTTGTGTACTTAGTAGTTGCAAAACAAAAAAAGGAATTGGATATTTCAAATTAAACTTTTAGGTTGATGAATTCTTATTTTAGCTGTGGTAAGGCTATTTTGTGTATGCTCTCCTGCTTTTCTGATAAGGTGTTTACCTTTCCATCTTGGCTTATCTCTTGTGTCTTTGTTGACCACTTTGTTCTAGTCTCAGAAAGGACTTGCAGATCCAAATCTGAAACAGGCTTGTAGAGTCTGCAGCCAAGACTTGCAGGCTTGGCGAAATCTGACATTCGAGGTCCATGAGTCTTGGCTGTTAGAGTTCATTGAGTTTGTGAAAAACAACAGGAAATCAATTTAAAATTTTAAAACAATAACTATTAAAAATTATTTTTCATATATACATATATAAATTACCAAGTTTTTGAATCCAAGTCCAAAAAATCAACTTGCTACTTTTCACTCAGGCCGAGTCTCAACTGTAATTATCTATATATATATATATATATATATATACCAAGTTTACTACCAAATATCAAATATATATATTTGATATTTGGTAGTAAACTTGGTTGGGATCTAGGAATTGTACAAAAAATAGGGCTTGATCCTCAGTAGTTGGTGGCAAACACCAACCATAACTATAAGAAAACAACTAAACCGAAGATCGATGAGGTATCAAAACTAGCTACCATATACAAAATATAAAAGAGTATATACAATCATTACATAGTAAAACACTTGGCCAAACTGGCAATACCATACAACAGAAAATAGGAAAAGACCACATTAGACAAGACAAGGTCAAAGCCTAAGCCAAGAACATAATAGAACCAAAAAGGTAAGAGCCTCCATCGAATGCCCAAGACACCATTCGAATCGGTACCACAAAAATCCACAAAAAGGCGAAACTAGGCTTTGCTAGCCTAAACACCATCCAAAGCCCCCATTTAAGTCCCAAAAACCAACTAATACTCCACCAACCAAAACCAAGAAAAATTGAACATCAGCTAGAATAGGCAACACCTAGATAGCCCTAGAGCCTTTTTTCTTTCCTTTGCGGCACATTTCTTACTCTCCACTTCACCCTCAATTGGCAAAACCTCCTCAACACTTAACAGACTCATCATCATTGTAGGAATTAGATAAACAAAGGGATAACATCAATATGAACAAATATTTAGACCTTTAGCCAATGCCTAGATCACCGTCTAAAGGCACAATTGACACCTCTTAAAGATGAAAATAATCCAAGAGACACCCAAAATAGACCTTGGGCCTGGTGCATTACATCTTCGAGAACATTATGAAGGAGACAGGAGCTTGTCGCATGAGAGAGCATTGATGCGCAACTAAGGGATTGAGTAGCATCAGAAACATTGCAACGACCACAATGTATGGCTAGGGTCCAATAGCAAATTGTCTATAGCAGTTGATAGACCAACCGACGAAGCCCATTCAATTCTTTGCCTAACTTCCAAATTCTCACTACCCATTGTTGTAGATTAGGATTTCTGATCTGTGTATCAACAAATGCCATGAAGTCCACCAACATTTCCTCCCTAGAAATCTTGCACTTCCTTTGACTATGTCTCCTACCAAAGACTCAAGCACACTCTTTTGTTTCTTTTGCTGTATTATCAACCCCTAGATGCCGCTTAGAAGATGGTGCCGTTGAAAAGGAAGTGACACCAAAAATTTGAAACAATGTTGGATAAAAACAATTGCCACCACCATCCTACCTTATAATCATTACACGATGTGGGGCATTAATATGCCAACTAATTTGGATGTACTTCACCTTGACATCTAGCAGTCGCCCCAACTCACAAATGTTAAAAAGCACCAATATCTTGGCCAAGAAGTTGCAAGGCTGCCTTACGAAAGGAAGCTTTCCACTCCAACCAGCTTTTCTCTTCTTTGTTTCTGAGGCAACACCCATATTTGCTACCCAATCAGCCATAGGGTTCCCTATTCTACCAATATGAAGAAAAGAAATGTGATCAAAAGGCTTGGTCAAAACTTTGGCCTATGAAAGAATAGTGTCTAGAAGTCAACCATATTGTTGGTTTCCACTCGTAAGTCAAAAGCAAGGATGAAAATGGGTTTCCTATCCTCATTCTTGAAAACCAAACCATTTCTAGTAGCCCTTGGATTGCCCCCTCCTGTGCCATCAAAGCTCAATTTAATCCATCTATTATTGGGGCTTGTTGTGACCTTTTTCACACATCGCCCCATTGCAAATGGGGACCCCCAGTAGTTTGCTAGTTTTTAGGGTTTTGCTTTGCACAACGGTTTCTTGAGGTCACTTCTTTGAGAGTTTCAAGTCAGTCTCTTGAGAGTCATTCGAGCCAAGTTGAGAATCCATGCCTGAATCAGTGCATAAATTTCATAGAAGGGCTCAGAAGGTCCGGGAGACGAGGATCACCTGTGCTTTGGGCCAATTTTGACACTTACTACTTTATAGGGAATCTACTTTTTTTGCTTTTTCGCTTTTTCATTTTTGGCATTTTTGGACCAAACTGGATTCCCTATTTTTTAGGGATTTTGCTTTTTCTATTTTTAGAAAGTCAACCCTGGTCAATGAGTCAATGTTTCCATTTCTAGAACCAAAAATCAGCCAAAAAAATTGAAAAATCACTAAAAAATAGAAGTGGAAACCGAAAAATCAAGTAGAAAAGCATAGAAAAGCATGGAAAAGTAAGTTAAAAATCATGAAAATCAATCGAAAAATCATGAAAATCAGACCTCCAGATGAGAAAATCAGTGAAAAAATCAACTAAAAGCATGAAGTCCATGAAGAAATTCGCTTTAGTCTGGACCATGAAGCTTGCCCATGTAAAGAGAAATGGCAATGAAAATGGCAAGACACCTTCAAAGTCCGCCATGCCTTAGATGAGGCAATGGCAAAGACTTTTGGAAGTCCACCCTAGCAGTTGGAAGGAATGGCAAGACTCTTTGAAAGTTCGCCAAAGCCTTGAGGAAAAATTGGCAAGACATTTGTGAAGTTCGCCCTAGAAAGAAGGGAAAGTGAAAAGGAAAAGTTCGCCATTAAGAGGGGGATGGAAAGATGTTTATGAAGTTCGCCCCACAATGTCAAGCCATTAAGGAAGTCCGCCCTTAATTTGAGGGATATGGCATGAAGGCTGGCAAGTCTGCCCTTGCCATAGAGGAAAGATGGCAAGACTTCTTGGAAGTTCGCCTAGCATGAGAAGAGGAAGGAAATTGAAAATTTGGCTAAGTTTGGAAGTATTTGAAGGAGAAAAATTGAAAATTTGCCTTAGTATGGGAAAATTTTATGAAGTTGGCTAAGTGCATAGAGGAGAATACATATGGCAAAGAGGTTAGAAAGTCCGCCCTTGGCCAAGAAGGATGAGATTTGTCTAAGTATCATGGAAATTGGCCTAGGAAAAACATCCAAACACATACTTTGCCTAGAGAAAATCATTCGAGCAAGAGGACAATTCGTTTTGGCATGAGAAAAGTGCCCGACACAATTTGAAGTCTGCCATGGCAAAAGAAAATGAGGATCTGGTGTAATATTTATTGGGAAGATGGCTAAAATTTCAACTTGGCTAGATGAAAATTGAGATAACTTGGAAAATAAATATTTAGCCAAGGAAAAAATAAAAATAGCCATGGGTCAAAACAACAAACAAGTTGGAAATAAATTAAATATTTTAACATTTTAATAATTTATTTCCAACGCTTAGAAATATAAAAATGCCTCAGACAAAAATAAAATTCGCCAGAGATGCCTTGGAAGAAAATAAATTATGTCAGAAAAAGAAAAAATTCATGAGCAAAATTAAATTTGCCATGAATTAAAACTTGGAAAAATCGGATTTAATTGGACATTTAATGTTTTTTTTTCAAAATTTCGAAAATCAAAGATAAACATCTAGCAAAAAATCGAATTTTGGAAAATCAAAGGGATTTGCCTAGATAAATTCGCCATAGAGATTTTTTTCGAAAAGAATGGAAACTTGCTTGTTTGAAGAGGAGAAAACAAATCAAAATCGAGAGAAAAAGTAGTTGCTAAAACAAGTCGAATTCTTCAGCATTATAATGAGTTTTAGCAACTCATTTTTACATAGACTCAGCTGAAGAGAAGTTAATCTCTCGAAATTGTAAGAAAGTTGAGACAAGATCAATTCTTGTGCAGGAAAGGTTGATTTTCTCATAGGAAGGAATAATTTTTATTGCTGAAGAAGTAATTTTTTTGAAGAAGTGAAGAATTTCTTGGCTGAAAGTCGAACGTCTCAGCAAGATTCGCACACTTTGTCATTTGATTTTTGATTCAATTCTCGAAATTTGAATCTGATTCGCAGCTAGAGGATTTTTCTTGAGGTTTGGAGTTCGGTTGGCTAAATTCATCAATTCTTCTGTCTTTTTCATTCTGGCTAAGTTCTAGCAAAATTTCAAGAAAATTCATTTACTTTCAGCTTACTTTTTTGCAGAAATTTAATTATTTAATAAGCTGAAAGTAAAATTTTCGAATAAAAGGCACGAGAATAAATTATATTTTAAAGTCTCCGTATTAATGTTTATATTTTTACTGCAGGTTAATGACCACGGTGGGAGAATCATCGAAGAAGGTGCCAATGAAGTTCGCTAGTAAAGGGGTACAAGAGTCAAAGATAAATTCCAAATGGAAAAATGTCGTAGACATTGATCTGGTACACGTAGACTTCGTGGAGTTCAAAAAGAGAGTATATGGACATGCTGGATTACCAACACCAATTGCCAGATGGATGGCGAGGAATGGAATTTTCCAAGCAGCCGGATTCCTGCTTGCAATAGACTGTGCCGAGTTGATGGTAGAATGTGGCATCCATTACAATGCTCAGGAAAGACAAATTGTTGCACCTGACGGAAGGATTCTAGCTCACCTTGGCGAAGTGGCAATCCAGGAGGCGTTCAACATCCCAACACATCACCGGACTGTTTATAAGACCAAGGAGGATGCCAAGAGATTATATGATAGCTAGTCCAAATTGTGCTCCACTAATATTAATAAATCATGGTTGGAGAAGCCTAGACCATCCAAAAAGAAGATGCCTAAGAAGTTGTGTCGGACAAACTTTAAGGAGGATTATGGAGATATCATTTTGATGCTGAACAGGATATCTGGCAACCCACAAGGCGCATACTTTGAGACATGGATGTATTATTTTATAGATGAAATCACTTCCGGCGTGAGGATGTTCAACTGGTCTCAAATGATAAGTGACAATCTCCACGAGCAATTAGTCAATCTTGAAAAGATGTAGAAACCCTAGTTTCCCCTTTCTCGGACTCTGACTTGTTTTTCTGTTTTTGAAGTTTTGGTAATTTTTGATGTTTTTGAGGTTTTTTGACAAGAGAAATTGCGATTTTTGCAATAACTTGAATAAATTCACTAAAAATTGTATAACTCTGAAAACTACGAAATCATTTGAGAATATAGATGCCAGACTCTTTATTATTCTACTGAGACGATTACATTGAAGATCTGATAACATGCAAAGGAGAAAGGTAACATTTTTGAAAACCTGATTTTTTGAAACAGCAATTAATGTTCAGCTTTGAGAAGGTACGGCTGCAATGGATATTGAATCTTCCTCCAGTCTGGTGATCTCAGGTGCCTCCAGCAAACCTAGCGCCCCAAAGAATGTAGATTTGCAATACAAAAGAAGGCGTTTCTTTTATTGGAGAAGTACGGCTCAAGGCAGAAGTACGGCCTGCTGTACTGTCTGGTACGGCTGAAGCTTGCAATTAATTACTTTGTACGGCTCCCTTTCCTAGACTCCAGAATAACAAGAAAATAGGCGCCTTGGATAATAGATATTCTCTGAATCAAACCCCTGGCAAAAGCTCCCTTGATAACTACACCTCAAGATGAATAGTACGGCCCTGGTACAGAAGTACGGCCTACAACAATCAGCAATAAATGAATTCGTACGGCCTTTCTCTGAAGCTCTCCAGATCTCTCAAAATGGGCGCCTTGATGAATAGAAGGTCTCCTGAATGGATACTCTCTCTGAAACCCTGATGAAGAAACCTCTGGAAGTTCAATGAATTTCTATGAAGCTCTGTAATTCCTCCTGGATGAAGAAGTTTCTCACACTGGCAATAAATCGGGTGATATTTCACATCCTCTGAATCGCTCTCACTGGAGATGGCTCGTTCTCCAATGCGTTCGAGTCTGAAACCCTAAAGCTTCGTTCTCTGGCAAAGACTTGATCAATTTTGATTCTCAAATATCATAATGGCACACTTTCCAATGCAAAACCCTTTATCCTCACAAAAGTGCGATTTCCACCATAATAGGGTTTTAATTAAAATATTCACATTTTAATCTTTTAATAATTCAATAGTCTCCAGCCAAAATATTTTATAATAATTTAATTCTCAAACTGGCCCCTTTCTGATGATGGGCGCACCCCTCAAGGCAGATAACTTAAGTTATAATTTAATATTATAACTTTACATTATAATCGTTAAATAATTAATATTTAATTAATATAATTAAATATTAATATCTTCCTCGTACACATCCGATAACTGCCGTCTGATGCAACGAACACTGAAGTGATCCCAACGCTAATCTCATACTGCTAAAAATAGCAGGGTCCCACACCGCCTGCCAGGATCTAAAAATAGCAATTCTGCAAAAGGTCTCCGATCGAGCCCAAACGAAAAGCCAATTGATCAAACTGCCAATCTGACGCTGAGCCAAGCTCAAACGACCCTCTAACCACTGTCACCTACGAGGGTCTCATGATAGCCAATCTCACGATCTGATGCTCGCCAAAATGGGGACATGACAAAAGACCAAGTCTTTCCACATGAGCGCATATGTCGTCTATTTGTTGGCTAGAATGTACAGATACTTGGGACTTATATGCAAACGCAAAGTTGGTAATGGCGAGAATGAACTCAAGTCTTATGACTGCTACCCGCAACTTCAACTCAGGGAGAAGTCTCATTTTAGGCGGGCACACGATGCTTTCCTTATGTATATCACAAGAATACTTCAAGGAGGAACGCACCAGAGGTTGAGTCACAATGCAAAGAGTTTGATTAGTAGGTATCGATCTTGGTTTATCCAATTTCCAAAATTTATATATGTCAGGATCCGGGGATTCACTGGAAGTCCTTATAAGCTTCCTATCTATACTACTAATTGGATGATTTTGTTGGAAGTCCTAAGATAGTTGGAAGAGTATCAGAACATCTAGAGGCCAAGTAAGAAGGCGACTATTACTTTCCCATTCTTTATTGGGAATATGTTGGAGTCTTGTTCATCAGCACAAGTAGCCGAGAGCGCTAGGTTAGAAATCCAATGGTACCCATTCACAGCTTATTGGTCCAGGGCCAATTTTGACCCTCATCATCACATTCAGACTGTGGATGGGAGAAGATACAAACACAGTGTAGACTTGGAGGACTTCTGGGCGAATGCTATTGATGAGTATGAAGTCAAAAAGAGGTTATGGTCTAGAGTGCCACTGGATTTGATAAGAGCAACTGAACTTTGCCGAGTGCCTGATCAGTTGCAGGACGATGGAAATTATGTCCAGCCGAGCTTCGATGAGAGCTGACCTCTTCCTTCCGTGAAGTGGTCGGAGCCTGAGCATTCATATTTGGCGACGTTGATGAGGCCAGTGATTAAGTATTCTTAGTGGTGGTTTGACCATCAGGTCCAGAAGTTGAGGCAAAAAAGAGTGACACACGTATGATATACTGAGCGAGACAGAGTCATACTCCTCCAATGCTGATGCATACCACAATGATGATTTGGTTGATATTGCTGATAAGAGGAAAGAAGTGATTGCAAACATTGAGCTTGTCCAAAAAAGACAGAAGATAGAGCCATCTCGTTCCACGACGTCTAGAAACATTGACGAGCTAGTAGCTACCGCAGACGAATCCTTGGCTAAGATGATGAGACCTTCTACCGTTTAGGAGAAGAACAATGAGCCGATCCAGTTGGATGATGATGAACCCCCATCTCCTACGGGCACAAAAGTACTGGGTTCGGATAATGAAATGGAAGTCTAGAATGATGATTTTGAAGAGGGAATGATTTTTGCCCTTAGAGGAGTCTTGGATATTCCAAATGAAGGGAACATTCAGGAGGAGGATAGTATTAAGTAGCCTACCATTTGGGATTGGCTGAAGGAGAGGATGAAAATTCAGGCACCAGTTGAGGTCCAAGAAGAAGATGATACTGCAGATTTCTTGGCGAGGTTGGAACAAGTTGCTACTAAGAAACTTGCCAAGAAGTTTTCCACGATTTAGAGGGACGAAGCCGGCGGCTGTTCCATACAGATTGCAGTACCAACAGTTGATGTAGTGCAAGATGAGATCACTCCCCAGGAATACGCCATAACTACTATAGACCTTGGCCCAACAACAAAAGGCCAGGAGGTAGAAGAATTGGATAACTCCGTCTCAAATATCAAGGCGAGATTGGAAAAGGAAGTGGCAAAAAAGAAAGAGTACAAAAGGGAGGTTGAGTGCTTGAAGGAGTATATATGGCATCTAACCCAACCACTCAATTAGGGTGATGCAATAGCTCCTCTTCTCAATTCCTCGTAGGAGATGGCCAAGGATGTGGAAGAAGGGATGGTCACGACCAAGGAGGCCCAAGAATGGATGGCAAGCAAGGGCACGAAAGTGGCTTTGTTCATGGAGAGATTGACGCTTGCCTACGGACAAACTTTTTCTTTCCTTTCTAGATTGGTTGACATAGTGGAAACTTGGGACAACCTCCTAGATCTTTAGGAGAGGCTCATTCCATGCCTCAGAGTACTGAAGGGCATTCCAAAGGAAGAATTGGTCGAGGGAAAGGTGATTGCTGCGGGAGCGGCTTATGATTTTCATCATTGGTTTTGGGCAGTGACAATATGGAACGAGGTTCTGGAGAAGGCAAAGGCAGATGGGCTTAGAGTTGAGGAGCAAGTTAAAGAAATCCAGAGGAAGATTTATATGATAGCTGCAGATGTGTTTGACAAAGAGATTGTCCAGGAAAATGACATGCAGCTGGAAAGGTTGAAGCATAAGGTTCGGGAAGTTTTCTTCTCTACTACTGGAGCGATTCTGAGACAGGATTTCACAAGACTGGCGAATCTCTTGTCCATCTGAGATGATTTTGTGAGACAAGAAACGGATTGGGAGAACACCTTTGCTAGATGTACTGAGGATTTTGACGGGCTTGAATTCAGGATAAGCATGCTACCGCCAGTCACGATGGAGGAAGTCGTCATGATCGTGTCCAGGTTTGTCAAGCACAATGCTGCCTAGGAGGATAGAGACGCCTTCCCTTGAAGATAGCTCCAACTACCACTTCACTGCTTTTTTATTTCTTGTTTACTGGTTGTTTACTAATATTATTTTGGGCAACACTAATTAGGGTTGAGTTGTATTAATCTTGGCTATTGATGTTTTAATCTTGGCCTTTCATTTGATTATGAAAACTCTATATAAACTTGTGATCTCTCACTTTCATTTGTGTGGAGACAGTGTATGAAATTGTTGCATTAGATTATTTCCGATAATAAAAGCTCTTATGCATGATTTGCTTTGAATCACTTTTATTGTCAAGTAGTGAGCAAGGTTGCATAACTTCTTCTACCATAGATTAGAATTAGATTACAAGTAGAATTTGCTTTGAATGTTTGTTAAGTAAATGCAAGATTTGATTGTATAGATTAAATGGTGAAATATTGCTCATACTTTCTTCGGATGGATGATTTTCATTCAATGCGTAAAGTTAGCCTGAGCTTGTGATTGTGGATGCTTAACTTCGGTCTTATTCGAGGCTTGAAAATTATAATCACACTCTTTGAAGATTCCACCCACTTTGCGTAGTTGTCCCAGGGAGGCGAAACAAAGCGTGGTTACTCATTTCATTTGATCTTTACTGTCTCTTGAATTCCTAGGCGTAGATTAGATCCTCTACACCCTTATCCCTTTTTGCACTTTTTTTAAGATCCAAATTGAAAGTCCCAACCGAAGCACTTAATGATAAATCCGTCTAAGTCCCAAACTTGTAAGGAATTCTTAAACGTAAGTCCTTTTGTGTATTACCAACATATCACAACCTCCATTGAGCTTATCCACATGTCATGACTTGACGAAAGAAACCTTGTAGTCGCCATATGATCTTCTCGCAATCTTAGCATACGCGGTGATTTTGTTCAAGAGAGGATAGAGTGTCTTTGGACATTTTATTCTGTGTGTTCGGTGGATGATAAAACGTACACCAACAGGGCCCTTTTAGCAGAGTATCCTAAAAGCTTTGGACACATTATGGATGAGCTGGTTAAGCCATTGAAACCTAGGCCAAGTATCTAGCCAAATTTTTTCCTTTGTCTTGAAAAAACCCTCTCCTTCACATGAAAGTCTCACAACTCATTTAAAGAGGTCTCAAATTAGTCTCAAACTAATTTTGCAAACTTTTCCTTCTCTTGGAAAATATGGCTATTCCTCTCTAGCTAGATATTCCAAATACGCAAGCTAGGGGAACAATCCCAAATTAGATGAAGCCCAAGGTTTTTGATCTTCAGAGTCTATCCTTGGAGAAGAATCTTGATATTCTCTAGGGTGGTAGAAACCAAACCCCATCTAACCAAAAATCAATGCTAAATTTGACAAGCAAAAGAGAAATGGAGGAAAAGATCGTTAGTAGTCTCAACATGTGACAAACATAAAATGCACTTGGAGGGACCAGCCTTACTGAGCAATTGAAGTCTATCCCAAGTAAGAGCTCTTTGGTTAGCTGGCACCCATAGGAAGGCATTGGCCTTAGGTAAGTCATCACTCTTCCATATTTTATTGCCTAGGAAGCCACTCTGAGAAGGATCTTTGCTAGTTAGGAAAAGATAAACTAAACTAATAGAAATATCCCTGCTACTATCCTTATCCTATACCAATAAGTCCTCTTTCCCACAAGACAGAATAGGCCATTGCTGAAAGGAAGCATTGACCTGAAGACAAAGGGCACTCAACTCAATTGAAGGGAGAACTTGATTTGTCCACACCCTTCCATTGCAGTAATCCAAAACTTTAATGCCAATACTATCTACAAAATGGGAGAGCAAGGGCTGAAACCTATTACTGTCAGCTAAAATTGTTTTTTCCATCCATCGATTCTTCCAAAAGTGAATCTTGCCACCTTTCCCAAGCTTCCATCTGATGTTAGCCTAGACATCATGACAACAAACTCTAAGGAAATTTACAAACTTGAGCCCATAGGTAGAGTAGCACCCTCCATTAAAATCTCCTCTAAACCCTCGGGAATATATCTTGTTTGAATAACTCGGCCCCAAAGTTAGTTCCTTTCCACTTATAGCTGCAAAACCATTTTCATCTCCAAACTCCTATTCATCCATTTGCAAAGCCTAAACCTGAGGCTGCCTTCCTACTTGGTTTGACAGATGCTATCCCATTTAAGGACATTAAACTTTCAAACAGCTTCCATACCACACTAAAGAAATCCTTGTCGAGTGGCCTCAATAGCTTTAGCCAACTTGCTCGCGATGTGGAAGACAAACATGACAGAATGGACATAGTGGAGGTCATAATAGTAATGCAGAAGTCAGTAACTTAGCTTAGAGCAATGCTAGGGCAGCTAGCAGGGTGACACCAAGGCTTCTCATGCCTCAATTCTTGGGAGAACATGATGCTGCAAACTAGGGGCAGCAAGCTTAAGAAGAGGGCTTCGCAGAATATTTTAGAGAGTACCAAACTCTAGGGGATGAATTTCATGCTGCAATGTCATTGGGAGATTTTTGCACTATCAAATACAGGAATAGGCCAAGAAACAACAGCAGAGGGCAGTAAAACTAGGATCTACAGCGGAAGGTTGGGAAACTTTCAATCCTTTCCTTTGATGGGTCTAATAAATGTACAACTAGACCTTGGGTTCAAAAGTTGGACACTTACTTCCAACTCAACTCTATGTTGGAGATCGAAGCCATTAAGTATGCTACTCTACATTTGGATGGCGAAGCACATGAGTGGTGGTACCATGGGCTTGTCACTTTGGGACATGCCAATACCACATCCTATTTGGAGTTCACACAAAAACTAATGGACATATTTGATCAGAAGGATCCTAAACTTCATTTCAAGGAGTTAGCACAACTTAAGCAGAGTGGTTTAGTTGATACATATATTTTTGAGTTTTAGCGGTTGGTAGTCATGGTGACATATATATTGGAGCAGAGGTTGGTTATGCTCTTCATTGAAGGTCTATCCGAACCCCTTCGTGGTTGGGTCAAGGCTTTCAAATCCGATTCCTTATAGGATGCGATCACTAGAGCTAGAGACATGGAGCACTCCACTCCTAGCAACAAAACCCCTTCTAAACCCTTCATTCCTC
Organism: Sequoia sempervirens; assembly: GCA_007258455.2. Classification (NCBI taxonomy): domain Eukaryota; kingdom Viridiplantae; phylum Streptophyta; class Pinopsida; order Cupressales; family Cupressaceae; genus Sequoia; species Sequoia sempervirens. The sequence continues at coordinate 47,837 of VDFB02365208.1, forward strand.
AAAAGAATAAGGGCAAGAAGTCTTTCCAGATGAAGGGAAACAAGAGAAATGATCCGGATGAGGAATATCGTAGGGAATGCAGAATAAAGGGAATATGTTATCATTGCAAGGAAAGTTGGGAGTCGGGACACCGTTGCCTAGGTAAAGGCAAGGCTCATCTCATTGAAATCATATCAGAGGATGAGAGTAGTGATGATGAGAAATCACAGGACAATGATGACAGTAGTTTAGATGATGAGTAGCCCTAGGAGAAGGGCAAGAGTAGTACCATTGCTACTATTTTTTCATACCTAGATTCAACTCCTTCAGAGTTAGGGGAGTTTTACAAGGTCAACGCATCGCAGTGCTAATTTATAGTGGGGCCACCCACAACTTTATTAATGCAGCCCTAGTGGCGAAGCAGAGGCTACCAACAGAGGAATTTGAGGGATTTAATGTGATGGTGGCAAATGGTTATAACATGACATGCACTCGGAGGATTCCACAGTTGCTTATCACTTTGGGCAATTAAACAGTCACGAATAACTTCTATGTGGTGGATTTGGGTGACACTAATGCTATCCTTTTGAGTTTAGTGGTTACATTCGTCAGGGAAGTATTTACAGAATTTTCAGACCATGGAACTTAAGTTTAGGACAACAGATGGGCAACGAGTGGTGCTTAGAGGCATGGCTACTGGCTTAGCCAAGGTTGTGTCTGCCAAACGCATGGAGAGCATCTTTTGACATGATGACATAGCTTGGGCAACAGAGTGCTTGATTTACCACTAAGGAGACTTCAGATTCATGGCAGCCATATCACATTGACATTCAGGAGCTTCTTGGTAAGCATGATAAGGTGTTTGGAGAGATGCCTCCAAGGAGGCCACTTGATAGATGTTTTGAGCGTACCATTGAGTTGGAGGAGGGGGCTAAACCAGTTATCACCACCCTCTATCGTCATCCTAATAAATTTAAGGATGAGATAGAGAAAGAAATCAAGGAATTGCTTGAGATGGGGCATATCAAACGGAGCTCTAGTCCCTTTGCTTCTTTAGTGGTTTTGGTGAAGAAGGACGGGACAATGTTGATGTGTATTGACTACAAAGCTCTCAATAAGAAAACCATCAAAAATAGGTACCCAATACCTAGGATTGATGGGCTCTTGGATGAGTTACATGGTGCAGTTTATTTCTCCAAGATAGATCTCCATTCGGGGTACCACTAGATCAGGGTTTGAGAGTAGGACATTCATAAGACCGCATTTTGATGTCATTATAGGCATTATGAGTTTTTGGTGATGCCATTTGGATTAACTAATGCACCTGCAACATTCCAATCTTGTATGAATCACATCTTCAATAAGCAGTTGTGGAAGTTTCTCCTAGTATTCTTTGATGACTTGCTCATTTATAGCAAGACTTGGGAGGACCATTTGAGACAGCTAGATGAGATTTTGACTATCATGGGAGAGCAGTCACTATATGCTAAGGCCCCGAAGTATGAATTTGGCCTTAGAGAGATACTATACTTGGGGCATGTGATCAGTGCGTAGCGGGTATAGGTCCATCAAGAGAAGATATAGGTGATACTTGATTGGCCACCACCTAGGAAACCCAGAGTTGCGAGACTTCTTTGGGTTGTGCAGTTATTACAGGCGGTTTGTGAGGAGATTTTCATAGTTGGGAGTAACTTTGACAGATTTGACCAAGAAAGGTGCATTCAGTTGGTCAGAGGAGGCACAATGAGCTTTTGATAAGCTCAAGGAGGTGATGAGTAGTTGTCTAGTCTTGGCACTTCCAAATTTCACACAACCATTTGTCCTTGAGTGTGATGCCTCGGGTGAGGGCATAGCAATAGTGTTGATGTAAAACCGATACCCCATAGCTTTTGAGAGCTGCAAGTTGAAGGGACCGGAGAGATTATACTCCATCTACGATAAGGAGATGCTCGCCATTATGCATGCTTTGGCGAAATTTAGACAATATCTAGTTGGAGGGAAGTTTGTGGTGAGGATTGACCACAATAGTCTCAAATACTTCTTGGAGTAGAGGGATTTGAATGAGAGGCAACAAAAGTGGGTCAGCAGGATACATACATATGATTTTGATATAGAGTATGTGAAGGGGAAGAAGAATGTTGTGGCGGATGCCCTTTCCAGGAGGCCTTCAGCTTGCTCGCTTTTCAAGATTTCCGTAGATTGGAAATCCATCTTGTTGATGGAGTACTCCAAGAATAAGTTTGCTTGCGAGGTGATGGATGAATTCATCCAAGATGATAGGTATTGAATTGTGGATGATGTGATTTTCTACAAGGATAGGATCTACTTGGTGCTAGAGTCTCGATTGAAGGAGAAGATATTGCAGGGTTCTCATGACACTCCCCTAGCAGGCCACTAGTGCTATTTCAAAACTTATAGACAGGTTAGAGAGAGGTTCTCTTGGAAGGGCCTCAAGGATGATGTGTTGAGACATGTCAGGGAGTGTGTGACTTGTTAGCAGAACAAGTTAGAGCATATGCATCTAGCAAGATTGTTGCAGCCATTACCTATCCCAAAGCAGAAGTGGGAGAGCATTTCGATGGAATTCATCACAGGTCTACCCAAGGTGCATGGAGGAGACAACATTTTTGTGGTAGTGGATCAGTTGACGAAGTATGCTCACTTCTTTGCTATTCCAACAGAGTACAGGGCCCCATAGGTAGTCGAGCTATTCTTTAGAGAGATTTTTTAGATTGCATGGGCTACCCCGATACATAGTCAATGATAGGGATAGTAGCTTCTTGAGTGCATTCTGGTAGGAGCTGTTTAGGTTGGTAGGTACTGAGTTGACTTCGAGCATGAGTTTTCACCCTCAAACTGATGGTTAGATGGAGTTTGTGAATAAGTGGATTGAGGGGTACTTGTGCAACTACATTGCAGGGCAACAGTGGGAATGGATTAAGTGTTTGCACTTGGGCGAGTATTGTTATAATACCACTTATCATATGTCCATTGGGATGGCTCCTTTCTAGGCTTTGTATGGATATGATGCACCATCATTCATGGTGTTGGCTTTTAGAGAGAGCAGGGCCCCCAAGGCCAAGAATTGGATTCAAGAGAGTTAGGACATCCTAAGAGCACTCAAGGATAACATGCAGGTGGCACAAAATCAACAAAAGACTTATATTGATAGACACAGGGTTGAGTGCAGTTTTGAGGTTGGTGATTTAGTATACCTTCGTTTGCAACCCTATAGACAGTCTTCTCTTAAGAAAAGTGGTGTAGAGAAGCTCAAGCCTAGATTTTATGGGCCATACAGGATCATTAGGCGAGTTAGAGAGGTAGCATATAAGTTGGAGCTGCCAAAGAGCAGCAAGATTCATAACGTATTTCATGTTTCGTGCCTCAAGAAGGCACTGGGTCAGCAGGTTACTTCTTCTTTGGAGTTTCCACCATTGGATGAGGAAGGACATTTGGTCCTAGTCCTTGAGGAGATTATAGATACCCGGGAGAAGAGATTGAGGAACAGGGTGGTGAAGGAGTATTTGGTGAGATGGAGAGATTTGCCAATGAAGGATGCCACATGGGAGAATGAGCAGATTCTTCAACACCCGAGTTTGCAATTGCTTGGGGACAAGCAATTTCGGAAGGGAGGACTGTAATGTCCCCTTCTCAGTAGCCACCTGGATTTTATTTTAGCTTTTATTTATTCCTCGAGGCTAAAAGGAGAATTAAGGGAATCAAATATTGCATTAATTATTTGTAAAGTTATCTCAATAAATTAATATAAAAAAGATAGCTTTATATTTAATTAATTTAATAAAGTGACTAAAATAAAATGTTATATTATAAAGTCACTTGTGGGATAAAATATTATTATTTTCTAGAAGCTTCTTGGAGGTGATTGTGAATTCTTTATAAGGAGCTTATTGGAGACTAATTGAGATATCTTGAGTTTGCATATTCACATACCAGCATTGGTGAAGCTTGAATGCTTGAATGCCTGAGGGTTTGCAGACTCTAAGGTACCGGTTTCGGTTGTGCAACATCAACCCTAGCTAGATTCGAGAGGGAGATACTTCAATCTCTCTATTGGTGCCAAAATTTAATGGCCATTGGCCAAAGTTTGATCATTGGAGAAAATTGATTTGGAGCAGCATATTCTCAGATTTTGTGAAGACATTTGCAGTCAAGGAGTTGTTCGATTTCACCATCAAGAAGGTTGATTTTTGCTGGTAAAAATCGTGGCATTTACTTACAGGTGCGATTCTGTTCATAGTGGCTGGGAAAAATTCGAATAAGCTTTGGGAAGAATTGCAGGTCTGCTAGGAGGCTGGGCGTTTCATTGTGAAGGGCAAAGATGGAGTCTACAAGGAGAATCGATCAAATATATGCCTGCCGTTGCTTCATTAACAGGTTCCTTTTTGCATATGTATTTACCTTTTGAAGCCTTGAGTATTATAGCAAGTGTAATCGCTGTCCCAGGCAGTGTATATTCATTGTAATTTCAGTCTTTGGAGTTGAATAGGATTGCATTGATAGAAAGTCTGATCGCTGTCCTTGACAGCAACTTTTGATGTAATTGGATGCCAACATTTGTAATCAGATTTGCATAGTCTGTTAGGTCTGAGTTTTCAAGACATTTCCAGCATTGTATTAAGTCTGATATCATTTGCAAATGAGTTTGGCAGCAAATTGTTTGACAGAATATCTTGTTGCTGTAGATGCACATTTGCATGAGTAGTTGTCATTTATATGCATTTGAAAACACAAAAATATTTTGCACTTCATTTCTATTCATTTGGTAGTTGTCTAGCATTGTTAGAGAAGCATTTAAGTTACATTTGCATTAACCAAAACCAAAACAAAGCAAACAGAAAACCAGTACCAGCAGATACAAGATTGCAAGACAAGTGTTTGTCAAAATTCCTAAGGCAAAAATTCAGAGGTTTTTGATCAGTTTTGGCAAGGCACATTACACTTCATGAACAAGTCTGATTTATTTATGATTAAAGAGCCTTCCAGAAAGACATCATCTTTTACCATTCATGTGGAGGAAACAGCCATCGAATACCCTCTTGGAATGATCTTAGAGCTATTCAATTTTCAGTGAGTAAATATCCTATTTCTAAGCTTTCTTTGCCATTCACAGGTGTGCAATAAGCCTTGAGCTTAGAGCATTTTCTTTGCTGTTCCGTAACCTGTCTTATTCTTCCAAGGAGACATTAGATTCAAGATGGTATTTGTGATCTCTGACAGCTATAGAGCATCTTTGTTTTCAGTGAGTAAATATCCTCTTTCTAAGCTTTCTTTGCCCTACACAGTTGTGCAATAAGCCTTGAGATTAGAGCATTTTCTTTTCTAGTCCATAGCCTGTCTTATTCTTCCAATAAGACATCAGATTCTTGATGGTATTTGTAATCTCTGACAGCTACAAAATCTCGTCATTTTCAGCGAGGAAATATGCTTTTAAGTTTTCTTTGTGCTGCACAGGTATGGAATAAGCCTTGAGATTAGAGTATTTCCTTTTCTATTCCATAAACTGCCTTATTCTACCAAGAAGTCATTGGATTCCTGATGGAATTTGTGATCTCTAACAGCATCTGTTAGCATTCCTAAATGGGACTATTGGCCAAAATCCTATTTTCTTTGTGTGCTGCTGTAGAAATCTTAGGAGGACCGCTTTGAAGATTTTGTGTATTTCCTGTGAGAGTTGCCCTGTTGATTGCGATATTTTCAGATGCAAATTATATTTCAGGTGTGTATATCTACTCTTATTACCTAAGTTACCGGTTCGGGTTCGGGTTTGAGGGTTCGGTTCGTGGGTTTGGGCAATTTTTTTTCGGGTTTGGGTTCGTTAATACAAAAACATATAAAAATCAGAAATACATACATATTTGCAGCAGTAATTAAGTTCAAAATACACAATCATATTAATAGTCAAATAACATAGCAAGAATACACCACCACTTTCATAGTCAAATAATAAAATATTAGTGATACTCAAATGTCATGATATAAATTAAATTTCAAACTTAATAATGTCATGTGTTTACAATCAGCTATCATTGATCATTGATCAATCATATGGGTCATCAAAAATATCATCATCAACATCCTTATTAGATGCTACATGTTGTGGTAAATTAGAACCACAAATAGCATTAGTGGCACTTGCACAAGCATTGCCACTAGCAGTCTCATGCTCTCTAGCTGCCTCAGGCTCATAGTCATCATCAATATCAAGTGCAACTAAGTGGTTTGTGGAAGCATCCAAGTCAAGACGCTTTGGCTCAATGCCCCACTTACTAGTGTCTCCTTTGTAGGAACTTTGTTTGTGTGTAATGAGATGCAAGTTTGAATGCACATACACGAAGTCCTCTACCTTTAATGAATGTAGTCTATTGCACTTTATTGAGTGGATGGAGTATGTGCTCCAATTCCTCTCAAAAGAAGATGAACTAGCAACCTATTAAGACCAGATTAAATAGATAAGAGTTGCAAAATTTAACTAAATAAAATATAAACTAAAATTAAAATTACAAAATATAGAACTTAATTTTAAAAGATAGAAGATTTTGATTATAAAACTTACTTGGGATAAAAAATTTATTTCAAGAGGTTGGAGGTGCGTGTATTCTTGGCCATGGAAGTACCACCAACTATGAGCACCCACCCTGTACTTGTCTCAAAGAGCATCAAGACCACAATCACTAGAGCATGCAAAACCCATGAACTTAGCCCTCGCTAGTTCACGTTGGCCACGATCAATGAAGAGTCTACGAAGTGCTGCCTTGTACCCTTGAGCCACTTCAACATCTCTATATGGGGCAACTCTTGATGAAACAAAAAGTAGCTCAAAACTATAGTATTTGGGACTCAATGTAAAAGCAAGAAGATGCAACGGAGTGGTCATTTTGTTCCATCTCTCTACAATGATTTGATGTAGCTCTTTGAAGAGCCTTTCTTTAGGATCTTCCTCTTATGCAATGATGATGGTTTTCATCTTCTCAGTCATTGAGTCGATGCCATCATATACTTCGCGCAAACAAGGTCTATCCATGTCAGTATAACGGATCATGCTCAATATGGGCTTAGTGAAATTGAGCAGATACTCAATACGATCCCACCAACTGTCATTTAAGATCATTTGCTTAACCTTAGTTGCCCTTTCAGTGCTAGATTGCCTCCATATGGACCAATTAGGCCTGATGACCATATTAGAGAGTGCCTCATGAACCTTCACAAGTCGTCTCAACACAATTGTGTTGGAGGCAAAATGGGTCTTAGCAACCTGTTTGAAAATGAAAATAAAATATAATTTAAATTGACAAAGTTAAAATTTAAAATTAAAAGAAAATAAAAAATATTGAGAATTAACTTACTTTCAAAAACTCCAATTTTGAGAATTGTCTAAATATGCCTTGTGTCATATGGTTGTTGGTGACGAACATTTGGATGTCTTTGGCCTTAGTATACACCTGTTTGATCCACTCAATTTTGGATCCAATTTTTTGCAGCATTAGAGTGGACAGCACAAAGTGTCCAAAAAATGTGTGAATACCTCTCCTCAACCAATAACTTGGTAGCCCTACAATTTTTTGTATTGTTGCTTACAACTTGCACAACATTTTGACGACCCACTTCTTCAATAGCTTGACAAAGGATGTTAGCAATAAATGCACCTTCCTTCACCTATCTCACAATCCACTGCTCTCAAAAACATTGCTCCTTTAGGGGACACTGCAATATTATTGATCAATGAGCAATATTTTGCATCTTTCCACCCATTAGAAGCGATGGTCACCCCTATTTCGATCCACGAATCCCTTATGGGCTTCAAAGAGTCTGCTACATATTTAACCTCTTTATGTAATAAGGTGCAACACACTTTAAAATCTGGGCCCTTATACCCCTTTGGAGCCTCATTAATAGATCTCACCCTTTTCTGCCAATATGGTTAGTGAACAACGTTGAATGCCAATCCATTGGCATAGACGTATCTTTCTATGTCTTGATCGACAATCTCTCTTGCCTCATTTTGAAATGAAGTTTCCAATGGTCCCTTTGATGTTTTATTTGTAGAGGGCATGATTTGCTCGAGGTATGGACATAAATGGATGGTTCTCTGTAGGTGGAAAATGAGAAGGTGGAGTAGGGGGCTTCATCCTTCAAGATCCTTTTTTTAGCAAAGGATTACTTGATTTAAGACGGTCAGTTGCTTCGTCTGCTCTTTCTTGCTCATTAATATATGCCAATATTTTGGGTTTTGGAATGCCCTTTTTATCTAAACTTGGACAAGCTTTGATGCCTAGCCCAAGGATCTTGAACAAGTGCCCTTTCACTCGACTGTATGAGCTTGAATTTTGAACATTGCAATGACTACAAATCCAAACATATGCTCGACCACTTGGAAATTGTTGAACCATTTCAACGTATTTCCAAAGTGGAGAGTTTGGGTCTATTTTGAAACAAGATTGGTTCGAGCTTGAGGAGGTAGAACTGGTTGCCATTGTAATACCTAAGGCACAAGACATTTCATTTATTGAAAATTTCAAAACATTGAAACTAAATTATTTAATTCATTTCAAAAAATTGAACATATGTTATAGACACCTAGAAGAGTGAAAACAAAACAAAAACTTAAAACAAAACAAAAGAGCTCATTTGTTTAAAAAAATGTAGAAAAAAAAAACCAAAAAAACTTAAATAAACCTACCTCTTTTGAAGAAATCCTCCTCTATGATCTTCTTGGCAATGAACAAACACTTGCAAGTTCTTAGCAATAGCACAACAACCAACTTTGAACAATCAACGATCAACCTTCAAGTCTATTCAAGCTTGTGTAAGCAAGAAAAAAAGTTTAGCAATGGAGGCAAAAAATCTTGTTTTTCATTCACAAATTGATAAATGAGTATGTTTTTACCTATTTGATGTGTTAGTAGGCATGAGGTAGGGTTGGGAAGAATATTTTATTCTTTAAAAGTCAAAAAAGAAGTCAAAATAATATTAAAAGATTGTAAAAAGTGAGGAAAAATGCGGTTTTGGCAGAAATTTTCTTGAGTTCGAATCAAGTTTGACTTGGGTTCCATCTGGCTGGACCCACAGTTTGTGGGCCGGGCTGGAACTGGTCCTTGAGCTAGACCAGACCGAACTAGGGCTTGGGGGTTATCGGCAAAGAAACATTATCGTAGCTTATTACTAATGAGATCGAGAGAAACTTGTGAAAGATGCATTCAAAGAATGAGATGAGAGAAGAAAGCTTGCCTCTCAAGGAGAAAGTGCAAGAATTTATAGATCTAGAAATTTGTTGTTACAACTAGAACATCAATGATAGTATAACAACCTTATTAATGAGCTGCAATAACTACGACAACCTTATTTAGTGACCTACACCTGACCACTTAATTTATTACATTCAAGTGTAAACGTTCACTTTATTATTTCATTATTCTAATGCATCCTAATACATTGTAGTATTCTCTTAATGACCAAACCGAAAGGATCTGGAGGTTTAGTCATTAAATTACAAGATATACATAAATGGGGAGAAACATTCGCATTAGCAACCTTAATGGTAGCAGGCTTTAGAGAAAGATATGTAAAATAAATAATGAACATTTTTTGCAGCAAAGTTATCAATTTGTTTGGATGTCTTTCAAGGTTACACATCTATTTTGTAAAATCATCATCGATCTCACCTTTAAAGTACAATTGGGGCCTTTGAGACATAATAGGCAAATGTTGTGGAGATAATCTTGACTTGAGACAAACTTTGTATGGGATGAATCTCAATTGGAATGGAGACACTATTAGTTTTGCATTGTTGATACATAGATGGAGAAGAACCACCCAAAAGCTAATTCATTAGAACACCCCATGAACTAGAATGCAATCTATCAATGGTGCCATAGTATTGGTTTCTATCTTTGTCTCATTAGATTTATGAGCAAACCATGGTTTATCTAGTGTAGCATGCAAAACAAGATCAACAAGCTTGTACAAGCCTTTGTACACATCGCTTGGTCCAATGCTTTGAGCAATTATTTTATCATGTATTACATTACAAACAATGCAGTATTTCCATTAAGTTGAACTCAAGTGTTAGGATTTTCTATAAGTTGGCTAATAGAGTAAATTTTTGTTCAAACTTAGAACATACCTAACATTTCTTACTAGAAGTTTGATGTCATTATTGAGTACAATTCTTACATCACCTATGTCTTTTACTATGTGTGACTTGTCAGCAAAGCAAATCAAGTTCATGTGACTATCATTGGTAGTAAGCCTGACATACCAGTCCTTTGGACATGCAAAGTGTTTAGATGCACTTGAATCAAAGACCAACAACTATTTTTAACATTGTCTAAAAGAGCCATCAATACAAACTCCTCATCTTGGTCTTCCTCATCAGTTAATGACATACTTCATTTTGTTGCTTGTGGGATAAATCATATTGTCTTGCAATTATTTTTGACATGCCCAAATTTTTAGCAATAAAAACAAGGTACATTTCTTCGTGGTTTTAAAGCGGAAGGATAACTATGGTATGTATGTTGAGATTGTGCAGAAAGTGCACTTTCTGAACTCCCAAAAGAAACTTCACTCATTTGCTCTTGTTATCTGTAATAGCCCACCCTTAATTTTTTCAATTTTGCACCCTTTTGTGTGTCATGTCCTTGAAATCGTGACGTTAAAATAGCAAAATATTTAAAATATTAAACATTTGATAGCATTATAATATTGATTGTCAAAGACAATATCATAATTATATTATCAATATTAAATATAATTAGACAATTCCCAAAATAGAAATAATAGCTATTATAATCATTGTAATAATATGAGCTAAATAATATATATTGAGAATTTACAGATAACTCAACACCTAGGATTAAATAATAAAATAAGGATAACCTAAAATATCATTATAAATGATAATCAAATATAAATACTAAATGATTATCTATATAATACTAGACAATGACGTTACACCTCCTTGGTTGTCTGCTCTACTCGATAACCACCACACGATAGAAGAGGATTGATGAAATTTTATGATATGCAATTAAGTGATCTCTTGTCTATTGCGTAATTAACATTCAACGCCGACTTGAAACATTCTATATACGTGAGCAAGGATAGGGTAAAGAATTGATCATAATATTTGCGGGAAACCTGTGACTTAATGTCATTGTCATCTAACGAGCCAAGCTTGATTTTTGCCAAGACAAATTTGGAGCACAACAAAAAGAGTTGAGTTGTGTTAGGCGAACAATATAATTGATGACATACAAAGCTTATATCGACTCCAGAGTAATTGCCAAAGTTGTTGATCCATTGTGTTAGGAGAGAAATCATAGTTTAACTCGTATACTCGTATTGTGTAATATCCCTTCTCTTGTCCATCCCAGGATAAGTCTCAAACCATCGAACAAACTAAACATCAGGGAATATCGAATAAAACTTTATTGATTCCTAAGAAGTAAACATTGTGATATAATTGCCCATGTAATAATTAAAATGATAAACCACAACAAACAAATGGACGTAACTCTAGGAAGGCAAAGGTGAAAGGCAACGTCACTTGGAAAAGTCAAATATAAAGGGGAGAACAATGAAGGAAGGAGACAAGGGGAAAACATGGAGAGCGTGGGTAGGACAAAAGTAAAGAGGTGACAGGGAGGAGGTCCAACATGCCTGATCAGGTGATATCATTCACTTAGCAATTAATATTTAGCACTTCCAAATATCAAAAGTAGACAATCGTCCATATGATAGATATTTGAATATATTGTGCATTAGTAATATCCTAGAATCTCTTTAATATTTATAATGGACTATCTCTATGACCCGATCGGGCTGCCGTCTACACTATGACTAACCTTGGACTCATCTCAAGCCAAATAGTCTGAACTCTAGTATGCATGCCTCACTGACAAATAGCATAGGGGAAGAATCTGATAATTAAGGAATCATTAATTCTGATTTCTGTATTCATAGATGCCTTGTCTTTTTAGCATGTAAATGTTCATGATGCTATTTACTTCTCAGTGGAACGAGATATTGATAGGATTGACAATATTGCAGATATATGATTGTTCCTTCATTCATTCAGAATTGATTATATAAACTAGATGTTATTTATTAATTACGTGATTCTTAATGCAGTGATCTCCATAAGTATTACTATAGTTGTTCTCGATTTTATATGGACTTAAGAATCAATGATAAGTGCAAAATAGCTGATTGTGTAAAGATTGTCTTCATGAGTGTTTGCAACTTATTGGGAGGAAGGGTGTGAGGGAAGTGGTGCCTAAAAACCCCACTCAAGTCTGCCCTTAGAACCCAAGTTAGGGATGGGCCCTGGAGGGGTGGAAATTCCACTCATAGTCCACCTAGTCCCAAGGCATGGGTGGGCCATGGAGGGGTGGGGGTCCCACTTAAGCATCCACCGAGGCCATGAAGGGGTGGTAGGCCTAGACCACTTATACACTCCCCCTACTATCCCCAATAAGTTAAGTGTCTTCCGAGGTGATGGCACAAGTAGAGAAAGTAGGTACAAGTGTTTCCACTAAGCACACCACTCCAAGGGTGGAATAATCTTGGTCGGATGTTCCTGCTGCTTGGGGTCAAGAGGTGGGTAGTCTTGGTCGAATGTTCCTACCGCTTGGGGCAAAGAGGTGGGTAGTCTTGGTTGGACACTTGTGCTCTTGGGCTTAGATGGATCGCTTCAGGTGGATCTACCCATGCCACTCCTCCTATGTCTTCATTATTACTTTTGTGATTATGTTTACATGTTGGATATCTAGATATTAATGCTAACAATGATATGTGTTTGTGGAAATGTTGTTAATATGGTGAATGTAGATGTCAATCCATTATTACTTCTTTGGAAAAAAAAACATTCATTTGAAAAGAAGAAACCCTAAACCTAATCAACTAGCGAATTCTAGGGCTAAGTCGGGTAAGGGACACTACATAGCGTTAGCCAAATAATAATGATATAAGTAACTAAAGTAAACTTCTGTCCACTTTTTGATCACCGAAGTCCCGATGAGGCCAAGGCAAGAGCATACAATGAGAAGGTGATAATTGCATTAATTGGAAATCAGATTGAATGAAAGCAAATGACCTACTTTTTGATCACCCAATTCTCGATATGGGAAGGTGAGAGCATACGGTGGTAAGGTTTACTATGGTTGGGCTTCGAAGCAAACTACTTCTTCAATGGGGTGAGTAAGTAAACCAAGTGCAAGGAAGGAAATCATCACTTGTTGAACAAGAATTACAACAAAGCAAATAAGCACTTGGTGGCAAGCCGACCAATCCAAAGCAAGATCCTGTGCTTGATCAACGGGTATAACATGAAAGCAAACTAAAAATCAACCACTTATTTAGTGGGAGTAGCATGTAAAATAAAGGAAGCTCAACCACTTATTCAGTAGGAGCACCTCTTGTTCAGTGGGTTAAGTTGCAATATAAATACAAGAGCAATCACCAATGGTACTACCAACAGTGTTACAATAAGCTCATTATGAAAATGCTTTAGTACATCATATGCTGCTGTTATGTTAGGAAAATGATAAGATCATGAAGCATAACTCCGCCAAAAGATGCTACGATGAGAAAATAAGGACTCCCCCACAAAATACCACAACTCTACCTCAATATGAAGACCCCAAATGATGGGAGAAGATCAAGACCATCGCTGCCATAGGTCTGATACACAATTTCAGGTCTGACACAATGTAACAGCAGTCTGATATGACCCACCAGCAATCTCCCAACTCCACCAAGTCATCCAAGAACACAACCGAAGTGCTAGCAATGCAAAGGACTAGACTAGGTGCCCTCCAATCAACCCAAACAGAAATGACAAGGCAGTTTTGTAATGAACCGGACCAAATTTTTTTTGATTTTTCACAAATTGATTACAATGCAACATGCACCCGTTAAGGTTAGCCTAAACCAAAACGATGCGGAAAGTAACTCTAACCAGAATGTACACCAGGATCCCGATGCGGGCAAGGTGTGAGCATTGGTCAGAGGATCTCAAAGGAAATTGCTGAATAAGAACTCTAACCACGAGATGCGCCGGAGAACGACGAGCATTCGGTCAGAGGATCCCTATCTAATGCAATATAGAAAATAGCTCAACACCAAGTATGTGCTACTCAATCCGTGATGGATACGAGGCGACCATATGGCGGAGACTTTAGGAAATTACAATGCAAAACAGAAATAGGCGGCAAGCCAGCCTCTTCCACTTATTCAGTGGGCAGTACAAACATTGAATTTGCAATAATATTAAAGTTGCTGACAGTACTACTGTTCAGCTTACAAAATGTATAATATGCCTGCAATATCAGTGAATTAGAAGTCTTTAAACCAAGCAATGTTAATTGAATCTTCCACAGTGTTTCCCAATGCTTTTAACACCCACACAGCAGCTCAAACCATCCAAATTACAGACTGTTATGACAGTAACCAGGTCTGAAATGAACAATCAGCAACATAGAAGACCCATTGAAATGAACATAGCTCACCCAATTCTTAACCAATTGACTTCAAACGAAATGCAAAGGCTCCCTATACTCAGTGCGCCCAAGAAAGACACAAGAAACAGACCCAAACTGCAGTATTTATTTTTCCACGAATTCCAATGCAAGGTACAATGGTACGGCCCAAGAGAAAGGGCGATTTTCTTCTAATAAATTCCACACTTGTTTAAAAAATCTGAAACTTGGCAAAACATGGCGCCTTGACTAGACAATTGATAATATGAAACACCCAGAATGCAATCTTTTTGTATTTTTGAGTTTTGAATGAAAACTTGCTACAGCTATGCAACATCAGCTACACTAAAACATGACAAGATGCTTGAACATCAACACTAAATGCAAGAGAACTCAACTACAATGCAAAACTACCAATAACCAGCTAACCTCTCAACTAGTTGCTGTCTTTCAAGCAAGAAGATGAGCCAATGCTAGGAGGTGTGCTTTCCTCGAAGCGAGTGCCTGAATCCAATCCAGCAGCATAACGGTGTAGTAGACAGAAGATGCCAAATGAAGAGCTGAGGCCTGCTTAAATAGAAGTGAGAGAAACATCTAGAAACTTCCAGAGGGCGCCCCAAAACCCTAATTTTCAAATTCCTCTTTTCCCTCCAAAAGATGGCGTCCTTTTTCCTCCATAAAATATTTCACTTTTAAAATAAACTTCATCTCACAAAAGGGCGTCCATTTCAAGGTCTCAAAATTTGACATTAAAAATATAATTTATCACCTTATGACGCCTAGACCCTCAAAGTCCCCTTTTTTAAAAACAACTTAAAGTTGCACTGCTTAGGCAAAGGGGGTATAATATTAAAATAATAATATTATAATAAAATACTTATCTCTCCACTAAAAAATGCGCCCAAGGCCAAGAATTGAAGTGCCAGCTGAAACAACTGCAGAAGAAGCCCAACTGAACTGAACCCAAACTGTCCACTGCCAAAAATAGAATTTACTAAAAATAGTAAATTCGCGAGTTGGAATGCCAG
The DNA here is from genome assembly GCA_007258455.2 of Sequoia sempervirens. Lineage (NCBI taxonomy): Eukaryota > Viridiplantae > Streptophyta > Pinopsida > Cupressales > Cupressaceae > Sequoia > Sequoia sempervirens. The sequence continues at coordinate 63,342 of VDFB02365208.1, forward strand.
AACACATCAACTGCGAAGCTCTCTGAAAACCAGAAGAATCCATGTCGAGAATCCCAAACTCCAAGCAGCGGCCTCCACAAAACAAGGAATCCCTAATTCACCATCCATACGACCCTCACGGGTCTCAGGAATAGGCCAGCGGTCCGAGAAAAGATCACTGCGAGAAGGGACATTAGTTTTCAAAGCCAAACAACAGAAAAAGGAAGTAGCAACAGCAATGGTGCCCTCAAGCCAAGATGTACGACCTTCCTAGAGGGGCGACCAGCTCCATAGAATCATAGACTTCATAAACAATTCAGTTCTCTTGCATAAGGTGGCGCCCAAGGATGAGGAAACACTTGCATCAATACCCACAAAACGTTATGGCCTCCTCCAAACAACATGAGCATAAATGTTGGTTTGGTGTAGGTGAAAATGGTGTGACCATCAAGCATAAACCCTCTGAGAAGCATTCCCAAAACCAACCAAACCTCTGCACAAATAGTTATCATACCAAAACATAGCTAGAAATCATCATAAGTAACCAAAACAAAAAACAAACCATCACCAATAAGCTCCAATGGTGATTACTAAATGCAATCACACTCCACCAGCTAGGGATTATCTTCCAAATCCGAAACTAGCAAGCTATAGAGGGTTTTCGTCCTCTGAAGATTCAGGAAAGAACATCCTGGTTCCAATTGATAACATTATTGATATTCATGATTTGATGTGTTTTTACAAATGGAGAAAATCGCCTTATATGGACATAAATATGCTAAAAATAGACTAAATCAGAGCAGTTACGAAAAAACAACTAATTTACCTAAAATAGCTAAGATGACCATTTATTATTTTAATACCCTTGCTTAATGGTCATCGTTCTAACTACCCACAGAAACAAAGAAGGCTGCCCCCTTCTCTTCAGAACGATTTGCCACAAAAGACAAGAGCCTGCCATTGACTCTGCCACTTGAGATGAGTCTGCCACCAACCCTCCCAGAAACTACAGAACTTCTGGAAATGACGAAAACTAATCACAAAACATCCAACCTGATGTTGGGTAACAAAGTTGTCCCTCCCTGTAGCCAGAGACATTGAAAGACAATTGTTATGATTTTGAAGAAAAATTGGCAAACCCTCCAAACTTTTGCACATGAGCATGATGTTTGCCCTAGCAACTCTAGGTGCGACCGAAACAAACTGCAACAAACCACAATTTTTGAGGAAAAAATCGAAAACCTTGAAATTGAAGTTTACAAAGCATTGTCTTTTTGCGGAAAAAATGGTAAAAATCCTCAAAGCAATCTCACGCAATTCTGCGAATTACAAAAATCCAAACAAGCAGCTGGCACGAAATTGGAAACACGGATCAACATACAAAACATCGTTTTTAAGGAAAAAAGGTAAAACCATTCTAGAAACCAAAGAGCCCTCCCAAGTTGTGGAAACCCTAACTAGGGCATACAAGAGCAGACCCTTAATTTTTGAGGAAAAAATTATAAACCCTCCCATGATTTTTTCAGGCAAAAATATCAGAAAACCCAACAATTTTTTTAAGGGACAAAATTATAAACCCATATCTTTGAACAACATGAAAATGCTAAGAAGAGAAAGGAATAACAGCAGAGTCTCAGACCCTCGAGGATGCAATTGAAACCAGTCCACAAGGAATGCGTTAATGACGTGATGCTTCATAGGCCATTTGTTGTTGTTGAGTTTCCTGGCTTGGAAGCATTTATCAGTGACACATAATATTGCTTCTTTTGCATCGGCCTGTAGCACAAATCTGCAGCCCTCTTGAATATTTTTTCATGTCATACCCATCCTGCAAGCAGTGGCCTAGCTCTCTCATGGCGTCAATATGCCCCAGGGCGGCTATTGGAAACCCTAACATCTACATTGTGCAGAAATCATGATTAGAGAAGAAGTGAGGGTCACGCGCCAAAAAGAGGGCCTAAACATGACAAAGAGGGCCACAAACAAAAGACTAGATGCGTCGTCAAAAAGAAAACACACGCCAAAAACCCTCAGCACAAATCCATGTCCAAAAATTAGATGAAAAAATGCGTCCAGAAAAAAGTGAATCTGTAGAAAACAAGTTAAAAAACGTCACCCAGAAGAGACGCGATGCCTAGGAAAAAAATGTGTTTTCACTCAGAAAATCTGCCATAGAAAACCTTAAAAAAATAGGACACGAAAGAACCCACGATTAGAATAATAGCAACTGCAAAAAGCTTCAGAAAAAAATGTTGAGAAGATGACCCAAAAAACTTCACTCGATGGCCACGATTTTTGACGAAAAACTGACATGACTTTCTTAGGTTGCGTGCTTCAAAATTGCCTAAAAAAAATGGGTCTGTAATTCAGATTCAAAAACTTCAAAAAATCTCACAAAATCTGCTTCTGTGAAACCTTAAGAATTTCTCCAAAAATTCTTCGATTAAAATTGGTTAACCAGGTTCGAATTGCTTTGATACTATGATAACATTATTGATATTCATGATTTGATGTGTTTTTACAGATGGAGAAAATCTCCTTATATGGACATAAATATGCTAAAAATAGACTAAATCAGAGCAGTTACAAAAAAACAACTAATTTACCTAAAATAGCTAAGATGATCATTTATTATTTTAATACCAATCTGGCAGTATAACTTTATCTCCAAATTGCATAATCCTCAAATGAGAGCTCAAGTGTGTTTAAATAGGAAATGAGGGAGAAATTAGTGCAATCATTTCAATTTCCCTTTTCCCTCCAAAAGGGATGCTGCCCTTGGGGAAAATAAAATACTTTATTAAAATTCCATTTAAAACACCAACTTAGGCATCCACTTTTGCATGCCCCAAATTTACCTTTTAGAAACAACTTAAGTTATCAAATGCTAGGCGTGGGGGTCCGAGGGGCCTTTTTGACTATAATAATTTTATTTCTTAATTTGCAATATTTCCTTTTTTCTAACTCCAAGAATGGTGGAAGCACTGAACTGCCCAAATGATAGAACCCAACCATTGAAGCTGCCACTACTGCTAGAAATAGAAATCCTGCATTCAACTGCTACCAGGATGACCGCTAGAGATAGCACTTACTAAAACTAGCATACTGCTAAAAATAGTGTGTTTAAACTCAAAATAAACCCAATCTTAGATGCAACTATGACCTACTAAAAATAGTAACTGTTAAAAATAGCAGTTACTGCCTACGAAGGATCTCATAAAATCCAGAAAAACCAAAAAACTCTCTAGCAATCCTTTGCAATTTCTCCCTACAAATGCTGGTAAGAAACCCCAAAAAACTTTGAATCCCTCGAAACACCTCTGAATAGCCTACAAGACTGCAAAAATAGGCTGACGGTCACTGAAAAGCGTAGAGCTAAAAAGGGGACATTATAGTCCTCCTTCCTCAAGATTGCTTGTCCTTAAGCAATTGCATGTCATGTACTAATTGATTCTGAATTAAATTCAATATGACACCAAGAACCAAAATAAATCTGGGAAATTTTTAGCTTCCTTCACTTGGAACACTGTTCTGCTAGGTGCCTACACAAGTAACCTTCTAAAGTTCCCTTGTAAATAGAGCAACAAATATACCGAGCCAAATTTTTTCGTTTTTTCAATTTACAATTACAACATTACAGAGCAGTGCACCCGTTAAGGTTAGATGAGAAAACCAAAACGTGCAAGGAAGCAACTCTAACCAGAATGGCACCGATGATGGTGAGCATTGGTCAGAGGATCTAAAATAAATTGCTTATGCTGGAAAAGGAACTCAACGCCAAGTATGTGCTACCCAATCCAAAGCGGAGTGAGGGGCGACCATATGACGGAGTAAATACAAAATAATGCTTGAAAGAAATAATGCTGAAAGAGGAAACTTCTCGACACCCAGAATGTGCTTGCTCATCCAGAATGGACAGTAGCGACCATAGGGCGGAGTTATCACTATTTTACTCTAAACAGAAAGTAGGAATGATTATTACAAGAATTGACAAAGCAATATCAAACACTGGTCAGTACTACTGCCAGTTTACAAGATTATGACTGCCTGCAATGTCAAAATATCATATGCTTGTCAAATAGTATGTTCAACCAATAATCAATTACAATCCTTGAGAAATCACAGTGTCCCAAACACAAAACAGAAATGCAGATTTCTGTAACCTGTCTTTTTGTCAGATCTGAATCTTAAATGAGCAATCAGCAGTGCACAAATTCCAAAGAATGCTCACAACTTGCTTAATAATCATCCAATTGACATGCCGTAAAATGCTAAGCACTCAGAAGATCTAGGCGACCAAGATAGACACTTGAAACTGAACCAAAACCTGCAGATTTAATTAACACGGTTCCCAATGCATATGCCAATGGTACGGCCTAGGACAGAATTTCGACTTTCTCTTAAAAATTCAATACTCTTTCTAAAAATCTAAGAACTGGAAGACATGGACGCCTATTACAAACTCATCCAATGATGCAGTACCCAGAATGATATTTTTTGTCTTTTTTGATATATGAGCAAAACATGCAATCTGCTGTATGAAAAGAAGCTAAAGCTGCAACACTAAAATACTCAAACAGATTTTACAATGCAAAACTGAACCCAAATGAAATAGCTAAGATGCACTCACAAGTAAACTAATAATCATCACTAGTCGTTGTCTTTCAAACGAGAAGAGATGCCCAAACTAGGAGGTCTTCATCCCTCGAAGCAATCCAGAATCAATCCGGCAGCATAACGGTGTATTTTCCAAGATAACCAAAATGATGCACAAGACTCCTTTTTATAATCTTCGCTTGACTTCACGAAACCCTAGAATCTGATTTTAGGTCAAAATCCCCTCTCCTCAATGATGGGCGTACTTTTGCCTTCAAGCTCTTGATTTGATATTTCATTTAAATATTCAACTTTGAAATATGCGCCTATCATAATCTTGCTTTGACTTAGGGAATATTAAAATATTCTTTTAATGAGGGCGCCACCCTCAATGACCACCTTTTTAAAACAACATTAAGTCATTAAGTCTAAGCCAAGGGTCAACATTAAAATATAACATTTTAACGTGACTTTTTAATTTAAATGACTTAACTCATTTCTCTGAAAATGCCCTGAAGCCAATACTGATGAAGTCAACGATCAATCTGAAACCGGAAGTCAACCAACCGAGCTCATCCAACGCCAAAAATAGAATTTACTAAAAATAGTAAATTCCAAAAGTACTCTGAATGCCGAGAGCATATCAAAGCCCTCTGAAAACCTAGAAGGAATCCGCCATTAAAACTATCATCTCCGAGCAATGACCTCCTCAAAATTAGGAAACCCTAATTTTAAACCGACTAGCCTCGGGTTCCCAAGGAAAGGCTAACGGTCCCGAAAATGTCGCTTGAAAAGGGGACATTCTGAAACCAATCTCAACACGACCTTAATCAACTCCTTTGAGAATTGCTCTTCACAATCACAATCCGTGGTACCATATAGGTAAACTTGAGAAAGTTAATTTGAATTTCCTCATTTTCAACTTCCTGCACTTTACCATCATGGTTATAACTGAAAAATAAACTGCTGTCGAAAACATAGGTGCAAGTAAATGAATTAGAGAAACAACTGATTGGTGCTTGTATACTCCTCCAACATGGATCCTGATTGCTTACTCCTCCAACATGGATCCTGATTGCTCAAACTCGACATTCCCTTCATTTGAAGCCACAAGTGAATCTTGCTAAGGGGCTGAATGGACTGAAAACATGCAAACTTGCAGCCTTCCATGTCTGAAATTGTAATATACACACCTGATTTTTTTTTGAAATCACTGTTGGCTGATTGTATTGTTTGTTGATGTGTTTAGTTGCTTGTTTTCATTGTTTCAAGATGCATGTCAAACATTTAGAATATTGCATATAGAAGGAAATATTAAGAAGTAACATTGCTTTCCATAATGAGTAACAACATATGGTAAGGGCATTTGTTTACAGACCAAATCAGACTTATTACAATATGATATCAGAATTGATAAAAGCAATAATCAGACCTGGAAATGATCATACAACAGCAACAACTCTTGCAATTTTGCATCACATGTCATGTATGAGTATAGCCAGCAAACATGAGGGTTCCCACGCCAAAGAGCAGCACTCGAACACTGAAATATGCAGATTTTGGGCCTTTACATCAGCAGACCAGAAAATCTAGAATCCTCCAAAAAGGCATGATTCTCTAGGTAGGGCGACCGGCCCTTAAAATTCAGTCCACCAATAAAAAAAAATGTATGCTTAAAAAGGGGCGCCAAGATGAAAGGAATCCAATGGATGAATACCTATGTTCCACCAAGTTTCCGGGGGGGGGGCGGGATGGCAGGGCGTTTGGGGACGGCAAATTTTTGAGGGGATTTTAGGGGACGGGGACGGCTGTATAGTATATATATATATATGTGTGTGTGTGTGTGTGTGTGTGTGTGTGTGTATATATATATATATATATATGTATATATATATATATATATATATATATAGGGAGAGAGAGAGAGAGAGAGAGAGATAAATTTTAAAAATATAGGGAAATTTCAAATTTAAGATATTCATATGAGTAATGATAATCATAACAATCACCAATCAAATTTAAGAACGCTTTGTTGGTCGTGAGGCTGTTATTACAACACAGTGTCTGAATGGATGGTAAATTCTCCACATGAGCCATTGACTGAGTTGGTTTCCTTTAACCATTATTTGACTTTGGAAACTTGGTAGATTATTACAGGTTCATTAGGATTGTGCCAGGTATTCAGGATTTATCTTTATGGTCTAACTAATAACTTTGGAATACATCAGGTATGTAGTGAAAACATTGGATAATGCAGAGAGTGTAAAGCTCCAATACCGATCTCTCTTGAAGGTTGGAGAGCATCAATCTTCAAATGAAATTTCACATAAAGCTTTGGGACCTACCTGGCTGTGATTTCAGTGGTGCGTTTATTACATTCCTGCTTTAACCACGACCCTAATATCTTTATCTTCTTTTTGAAATGGTATTTGGAGTATAACATGTGAGAAGTTTAGGGTATATATTTTATGTAAATTGCCTATTCTTCCATAAAAAGCCAAAGTTTTTTCTGTTAATGACATGGTTATTTGAAGATATTGGCTTTTTTGAATAGGTATCACCAAAGACTGAATCAGCCTTTGGTGAGAACTTTTTGCTTCTATTTATGAGAAACTTCTTGAGCCAATTGAGAAGATTTTGTTGAATCTCTTACTTTAGAAGATAATTCTGTTGTCAATCTGGGCGGTGGCCAAAAGCTATATGCAATATGAGTCTTGGAAGCTTAACTAGGAGTCTCCTATTTCTAAAAGTGTAACTACGCATGCCAATTTTAAATAACTAAATAAAATGAAGGTAAAAAAATGTTTTAAGTGGCTATATTAGGGTTGGGAAGGCGTGGGGCCCACAAAGGAATGTTTTAAAAAAGAAAAAATTAAAAAAAAACTTTTATTTTTATGTTTTATATGCTGCTGGGCAATAGGGGACGGCCGCTGTCCCCGGGACGGTCGAGGGACGGCTAGGCGTCCCCTATCCGGCGACGGCCTCCATTTCTTCTAATGGGGGCGTCCAATTTCAACTTTGGGGAATGGCCATACCCTTTCCTCCCGGGCACCGGGACGGGGCGGGGGGCAAATACCTAGGGGATGCGTCCCCGTGTACCCTTGATGAATACCCAAAATGAAACTCCAAGCATGCACCGAGCTATGAACTAATTTTACTTTCAGACCTGTCAAAAGGTAATTTTCAGAATTTTGGGAAGCAATCAGACCACTGAAAAAAGCTTCAAATCTCCTCCTTACCATCAAAACGAAGCCAAGTAATAACATACACCGAAAACTCCAAAACTCAAATCAAAATACCAAAAATATCTTCATCTTTTCACCACAAAATCGCTTAAAATTAGAATTGTGTTGATGCACAAGGTGATCCTTGAGTAGAACCACTCCAATCTGGCTAGGGTGGATCTTTCACCACCGAAACCAGCTCCAAACGGTGAGGGATTTCGTCCTCAACTCGCAGCCAAAGAACTCTATAAGCATTCCAATAACATCCTGTTATGTTGCCAAATAGAAGATGATGGAATGAAGCCAAAGAACTTTGGAAACATTCCAACAGCATCTCTCCCAAGGTGAGACCACCATGTTTGTGCTACACCACTTTGCTGTTCATGTGAGCCTCATCTGAAAACATCTTCTCCAAAACAATGTGTAATGCCCTCTTTTCAATAGCCACCTTGAGGATTGTTTAGCCTTTATTTATTACGGAAGGCGAAAATGAGAAATAAGGGAATAATTATTAAATTAATTATTTATAAAGTTATTTCAATAAATTAAAATCATCAGATAACTTTATATTTAATTAATTTAATAAAGTGACTAAAATAAAATATTATATCTTAAAGTCATTTTAGGGAATAAAATAATAATATTTCTAGAAGCTTCCTGGAAGTCATTGAAAAACCTTTATAAGGAGCTGCTGGTTTAGCATTTGAGCATGTCTTGGATTATTCTATTAATACCAGATTGTTAGAAGCTTGAATGCTTTGCTTGCCTGAGGGTTTGAAGACACTAGGATACCACGTTTGGTTGTGAAAGATCAACTTTAGCTGGAGAATGTGGAGGAATCCATTCAGGGTTTCTACAAGTGCTTCATTGCAAAGTTTGGATGGGTGCAATAGCTGATGTATTATTGCACTTCTGATAAAGAAGACTGAATTGATGGAATGGCTGGTTTATTATTGCATTTACACAAGGGTTTGCAAGTTCTAGCAGTTGGTTTATTGTTGCACTTGGAGTATCTTTGCTTGTTCGATATTGCTAAAATTTAATGGTCATTGACCAAATTTTGGTTACATAAGAAATTCAATTTTGTGAAAGGCATTGCAAAATTACAAACCGAGGTTTCTACAAGGACAACCAAGACAACCTGAAGAGAAGGCTACAGCTTATTGCTCTTTCCATGATACTGATGCACACACCAGAGCTAAATGTCCGAAAAATCAAAGGATGAATTAGATCATGGGATTTGCTGATGCTGCTCCAAGTACAAGTTTCGTGCCTTCAAACTCAAATGTTGTCTCACCACACATAGACAACTTTGATGGCGACTTTGCAACGAGATACTTTGATAGAGAACTCGTTAATGAAGAACAAGAAGAAGAATACCGCCAGTACATGAGAACATCTCATCGTTTGTGTTCACGCGTGCACAACACTTCAAAGCATAGAAGGAAAAAAAGGAAAAGTGGAATATAAATGAAAAGAGAAAGGAATTTCCTTCCACTTCCAATACTAAATCTTCACAAGAGAACGCCGTGCCGGTTGCTCGAGACTTGTCTTCAACAAATTTCGACATTGTGTCTTCAATGATGAAGACGAAGGTGAAAATTTCACAGTTGGAGTATTTTTAGGATCATCTAGAGCAGTTGGAGAGAATCCTCAAGGTTGTAAAGAAGAAGGTTGCCATCCAACCTACATTGCTTGAGTCGTCTGTACCAATAGAAGACAAACCAAAACCATTCTATATATCTTTGTATATAGGAGGTTTTAAACTCAACAATTGTATCATAGATAGTGGAGCTTTGGACAACGCCATGCCCTTGCAGATCATGAACGCGTTGGGACTTCCGTGCACCAAAAGTCACGACAAGTGTTATTCACTTGAGTCGAAGTCGGTGCTGTTGGTTAGTCAACTAAAAGATGCACAAGTAAGGCTAGCATCTTGTCTTGAAAAGAAAATAACGATGACTATCTATGTAGCTGACATTCCAACTAGTTACGGGATGTTAATCAGTAGGAGCTTTTGCAAAGACCTCGAAGGCAAAATTCAATTGGATTGGTTGTTCGCGACAATCCCATTGAAGAAAGGTAGTTTCAAGCTAGAACCTGAGGTGAAGTCAAGGTTTACGGTGGTAAAGTCCCAAGACCCCCACGCACGAGTGTTATATCAAGACACGGGTCCGAGAACATATGCTATGATGTCTGAAGTAATTGAAGACAATCAAAAGTTTGCACTTTCCACAACTACATCATATGAAGAATCAAAAGCGTCCACGATGCCGTTTGACGACAGTTGCTCAACATCAGGTTCAAAAGCGAGAGTTGTCATCACCTCTCCTGAAGGTCTTCTATATCCATTTGCATACAGATTGCAATTTGAATGCACCAATAACACAGCTGAATATGAGGTGCTTTTATTAGGTCTCAAGAATGAAAAGGATATGGGGATCAAGTTACTTAGATTTGAAGGAGATTAGAGCTGATCGTTAAACATATCAGAGATCAATTTCAAGTCAGGAAGAATCACCTTCGACTGGTTTGATGCGTTCGAGATCAAATACATTCCACGTACAGACAATAGTAGAGTTGATGCCCTTGCAGTGTCCGCTGCTCTTTTCATGCCGCATTTTGACTTTTTGTCAAAATTCTTTTGCTATTGAGCTGATTTACAGGCCACCTGTTCCAAACAATTCCGACAATTGGCAAGTCTTTGACGATGATGATGACATCAAAGGATTTCTTGTCTTGGGAGACAACTACAAAGAGTTGTTCTTTGAAGGAAGTTCTACTCCTTTCAAGGAATAACTCACAGAAGACTCTAAAGTTACAAACTTTGGGATCATTCAATTGAAAGGAAATCAAATTTCCAAGGGTTTCGTTTCTTTATAGAATATTTTTGATAGGCATGACTGATACATTCAAGAACATAAGATGTCAAGTGTTAATACTTCTATTGAGCATTACCAAGTGAACATTAGCACTGAAGACAAGCCTCGGCTTGTTAATTTAGGCAAGTGTTGTACTCCAGAAGAAGATGAGATGTTTATCGCCTTGTTCAAACAATACAAGGATGCAATTGTTTGGTCTTACAAAGACTTGAAGGTCTTCACACCCGTAGAATTGTTTCATACAATTCCTCTGAAGTCTAATGTCAAGCCTTTCAGGAAAAAGCAAAGAGATTATAATCCGTGGATCCAAGATACTATCTACGCGGAGATTCAAAAGATGGACCCAAAGATAATATTTCCAATTCATCACTCCACCTGGGTGTCTAACATAGTTCCTATGCGCAAAAAGAATAGTGAAGTCAGAATTTGCGTGGATTTCAGGAATTTGAACTAATTGTCCTTGAAGGACATTTACCCCTTACCGATCATGGAGCATACCTTGTAGATAGTCACCGGTTCAGAGATGCTATCATTTCTTGATGGTTTTTCTGGATACAATTAGATTGCAGTGGTAGAGGAGGATCAGATCAAGATAGCTTTCACCACCCTGTGGGGAATGTTTACTTATGAGAGGATGCCTTTCGGCCTTATTAATGCCGGTGCGACTTTTCAGAGTGCCATGGATTTGGCGTTTGGGGATCTCAAGGACAAAGTCATAGTCATCTACCTTGATGACTTGACCGTTTTCTTAGATAAACGGGAAGACCACTTTTCACATCTCGTGAAAGTGTTCGAAAGATGCAGGTATCACAAGATCTCATTGAATCCTAAGAAGACTTTCTTTGCGGTGACGAAGGGCAAGCTACTTGGCCACATCGTTTCCAAAGAGGGGACTAGGATTGACCCGAATCAGGTGGATTCAATTAAAAACATGTCTCTTCCAACAAACAAAACGCAGGTGCATTCCTTTTTCGGTAAAGTCAACTTTGTCCGGAGGTTTGAACTTGATTTCTCGGAGCTGATCAAGGAGATTTCAGCAATGATGAAAAAGGCGTCCACTTTCATATGGACAGAAGAAGGCAAGCATGCCTTGATTAAAATCAAAGAAGCTATTTCTCATGCACCAGTGTTGGTTTGTCTTGACTTTGAGAAGGATATTATCCTTTATTGTTATGCATCGGAAGTTCGGAACACACTCTGCCTGTTATATTGACTCAGAAGCTCAGTGAAGAAGGAGAATCTCCAATTGCTTTCATGAGCGACAGTTTTAAGGATAGTGAATCACACTAATCTCAAATTGAGAAGAATGCGTACGTTGTCGTCAGAGCTATCAAGGCTTTCAAATTCTACATTTTAAATTCTTATACAACGGTGTTTGTCACCGATCCAATGGTAAAAAGTGTGCTAACTCAACAGGAGATGGGCATGAAAAGAGGAAATTGGATTGCTAGAGTTCAAGAGTATGATTTGGAGATCAAGCCGACCAAGCTCGTTCGTAGGCAAGGTCTCTATCAATATTTGGTAGAGAATGGAGATCAAAAGTATCAAGGCAATGGTGAAATTGAACCTAAACCGGAAATTGAAGAGAACCTTCCATTGGTCCTATTTGTTGATTTTGTGGAGCAATGGTACACAACTTTGTGGTATTATTCAACTTATGGAGAATTTCCACGTCACATGGACAAACAACAGAAAAGAACATTGAAGCTAAAAGCACAAAATTTTGTGCTTATCAATAACGTTATGTACAAGCCTGACCTTGATGAAACTTTTCTATTATGCATAGGGAGGAACAAACAACAAAGATTGTTGGTCGCTTTTCATAGTCAAGCATGCGAAGGACACTTTTCATCGAGGGTCACTGCATTCAAAATCCTGCGAGCATAGTTCTATTGGCCGACTATGTTTTGTGAAGCATATGAATGGGTGTAGAGGTAGCACATGTGTCAGGAGTTTGTTGGCAAAGTCAAATTGGCATATCTTTCACTTAGGCCAGTGATTATCGATGCTCCATTTCAACAATGGGGTATGGATTTTGTAGGTCCTATCAACCCACATTCCAGCAAGGGGCATGTTTATCTCCTTACAACCACAAATTAATTTACAAAATGGGTTGAGGCAGTTCCTACCAAACGAGCTACTTTTGAAGTTGTATGTGACTTTCTGAAAGAGAACATCATTTTGCGCTTTGGGGTGCCTCATAAAATTGTGACTGATAATGCAACGTGTTACTTGTCAGAGGAGCTACTGGAGTTTTGTTTTGATCACGACATTATGTTGTCACACGCATCAGATTATTACCCTCAAGGTAATGGACAAGCTGAGTCATCAAACAAGAACATAGTCACAATAGTGCATAAGTTGGTACACTCAAACCAGTGGGCTTGGCACAAAAAGTTATATGATACTCTTTGGGCTGATAAAATCACTCCCAAAAGAGCCATCAACGCCTTTCCTTTTACACTTTTGTATGGTAAAGAAGTAGTTGTGCCCATCACATTGGAGCTATCTATTTTACAGATGACATTTTGCAGTGGAAGATGAAGAATTCAAAGATCCAATCGAGAAGCAGATGTTGTACCTGATAAATTAGAAGAGGAAAGGGTGGAGGTCATCGATAGAATCACTAAGCATCAAGAGCGAGTGAAGAAGATTTTTGATAAGAAGGCTCGTCAGAGAGACTTCGAGATCGGAGATCAAGTCTTGTTGTGGGACAAAAGACACGAACTGTAATGTCCCCATTTTCATAGCCTTCATAGTGTGATTTCTTAGACTTATTCTGTGAAGGCTAAGTGGTGAAATAAGGAGAAATTAATTAAATTAATTATTTATTAAGTGATCAAATAAATTAAAATTAAAAGGTGACTTTATAATTAATTAATTTAATTAAAGTGACTAACTAAAATATTATTTCATAAAGTCACTAAAATAAAATTAAAAAGGGGGATATATCTTTTATCCCACATTGGCAAGGAAAGTGTTTGAGCTCTCACAAGAAAAGTATAAAAGGATCTTATGGGCTTATTTGTGATCATCTAGAGAAATTGATATTGATTTGATTTGTCCATTGTGGAGCCTAGGGTTTTTGCAGTTACATCTATTGATCATTGGAAACTAAAACTTCCATTGATTGCATAACTGAGGTGGTGAAATATCTTCCGAAGGGTTGCAGATTGGAGAGGATAAATCGGTCCTTTCACTTGTGCTAAAATTGTGGCCAAAGGCCAATTTTGTCCAAAAATTGATTTGGAGAATATATTTATGCTTGGAGTCTTCATCGAATTTTTCCATCTAGGGTCGATTTGCATCAGGCTTTTCCTTATATAATTTGCGGTCTCATTTACAGTCAATATTTTCAGTCATCCTTAGACTTCTTGGGAGCTATGAATTTGCTTATGCTGGCCATATCATGTTTCGATTTTGCTTGAGATCTTGGGCGCTACACTCAAGAGGATTGGGCGTTTATTATTGATGCTGTTGGAGGTTGCTTCAAGGCCGAAATTGTTTTGTTTCATCAGCATTTAGACTAAATTGGGGTGGTACTTATTTGGCTGCGATTTGGGTTTGTGAAGTGTTCATTTCATTGGATATAGGCTGTACTCCCATCACCATCAAAGGCAGAGCTATTAATCAGGTTCCTCTATTTCATTTGCATTTACCATAGCATATAGAATACTTTCATGGTTGCTATAGGTGTTCTCAGAAATCAGATTGGTATTGTTTGCATCTTCATTTGTACGCCAAGAGTCTTGGCTATTGTCATCAACATTGTATTGGGAAGCATATATTAATAAAGGAGTTATAAGTTGCATACAATATATTTAATGTAATGCCAATTTTTGAACCATTCATTTCCAGCATATAAGTTTGTATACCAACTATTTGTTAAAATGTCAGTTGGCTGTAGGAGTATGTTTTACATGTAGATGTCATGTATTTGCATTTAAAAAGCCAAAAAGAGATTGCATTTGTATCTTGTTCTTTATATATACTTTGTAGAGTTAATTTGCAAGCTACTAGATTTCCATTAAATCCATTTGAAGACAATCAAACAAACTGAACACTTAGAAACAGCTAGTTGAGAGTTTGCAAGTGAAGTGTTTGACAATATTCCTTGAAGTAAACTTAGGCCAGATTTATAAGGAATTATCTATAGTGGTTTAAGAAGTGTAAACATTGACATTTTGGTCTATTCCCTCTCTTTTAGGTGAAAAATCCTAAAGTGTTAGAAGGACATAGTAACCAAGATCTTTGTTTTGCATTTTGGTCACCCTTATGATATTCCTTGAGGGAAAAAGTTTAGATTAGAAATAGCAAGGGATATTATAGTGGTATTAGAGTGGTTTCCTGCCATCCTGTGTGGGAAATTAAGTTTTCATGAGTAGATACATTATTTTCTATTCTAAAGGAAGAGATATAGGGTCAAAATGTTGGGAAACACCTCAGCTTCGAGAGGGTTATACAGTTTCAAACATTTTGGGTATTCATAGAACCAGTTCCAGTAGCAGTGAAGACAGTGTTACAATAATCATGGTAGATAGAGAGGTTACTAGGGAGTCACCCAAGGATTCGGGAAAGGAACATGCTAGGGCAGAGAGTCCTGAGACAGAATTCAGGAGGAGGCATGATAAGATGATTGATATGATGTTTCAGTTGGTGGGAACAATGAGGCAGATTATTTCGCAGCAAGATGTGTTCTAGATAGGGCAGTCGAGTGGCACTACAGGGCAGAACAGTCGCAGGTGGTAGTTCAACATAATTCTTTAAGTATTCCTGAGTGTAGGCCTGGTCAACCTACTTTTCTAGGGAGGTCTCTCCAGTCCAGTAAGTAGAACAACATGGTCCTCAACTTGAGATACAGGCATCTCGTGGTATGTCAGCAATAGATGTGACTAGATACTATGCTGAATATATGACACTGTGTCCTAAGATTAGACAAGCATTGTTAGTACAGGAGTTTTTTGATTTACAGAAGCCTAAGGGTAAAGGCAGACAGGACCATAGAGCACCGCAACCACCACCACAGGTGAATAGAGACCTCCAACATGCAGTGAGTAAGATTACCTTGCCGCACTTTGACGACACTGACAAGTGCACAACTAGGTCATGGGTTCAAAAACTAGATAATTATCTATCTTTGAGACTCATGCAGGGGGACAAAGCAATTAAGTTTGCTACCTTGCATCTTGATGGCATGGCACATGATTGGTGGTATCATGGAATGATACACTTTGTAGCATCATTTGGTTAACACCTATGAGGAATTCACCGACAGGCTCAATGAGCGTTTTGATAAAAAGGACCCAGAGCTTTACTTTCGGGAACTTTCTCAGCTTAGGCAAGGGGGCAGCTTGGAAATATATATTAGTGAATTTCAGAGGTTGTTCGTTATGGTGACTGAAATTTCAGAGAGAAGACTTGTTATATTATTCATAGAAGGATTGTATGAGCCTATGAGAGGATGGATCAAAGCCTTCGATCCCCCTAACTTGCAATAGGCTATGCGAAAAGCTCATAACATGCAATTGGCAACACCTCGCAGCAAGTTTTCTCATGGTTCATCTTCATCAAAAACCGACAAATCATAAATTCTAAAAAGAAGGAAAAATGAGATGAAAAAGTTGCAACACCTTTGGACCGAAACACTCTTAGCGATTTGCGGAAAAAGAAGCTTTGTTTCTATTGTAAGGGACCCCATGATGCAAACCATGATTGTCCTTTGAGGCCTAAGGGCAAGGCTAAAAGAGCTATGTCGGCATTCTATGAAGATTCTGAGTCTGAGAAATCAGACCAGCAATCTGATTCTGAGGACTCAGGAGCTGAACATGAAGAGGAAAAGTTCGGGAATGAGGAAGAACAGATAGGGGAAGTGAGTCACCAAGAGGCACGTATCACTAGCATACAACAGGAAGGTTCTTTTAGGATGCGTGGGGTGTTAGCAGGACAAAAGATTATCACATTGCTTGACACAGGTGCCTTGCATAATTTCATTGCTGCTAGATTGGTTGAAAAGCATGGGATACAGATAGAAGAATTTGAAGGAATAAGGGTGAAAGTGGCAGATGGTTACTCTCTTAAGTGTGACATGATGATTCCAGATCTTCCCATGCGTTTGAATAATTATTAGTTCAAGACAAATTTTTATGTGGTTAATATGGGGGATACATATATGGTATTAGGCATGAAGTGGCTTCATGACATTGGTGAATTTTACCTTAATCTTCGGGAGATGAAGGTGAAGTTTAAGGTAAATGGAAAGACTCGTGTGCTTAAGGCCATCAGAGATACTAGTTGCAGGATGATCTCGCAAGAGAATGGAGAGACTTATGCGGCATGATATGGTTGAGTGGGCAACAGAGTGTGTTCTAATGCCAACACAAGGAGAGTAGTAGAAACTAGTCTACCATCTAGACATTCAGGAGTTGAGGATTAAGCACACTAAGGTATTCAGTGATATTCCACCAGGCAAGCCTCCAGACAGGGGAATTGAGCATATAATTGAGTTGGAGGAGGGTGCCAAGCCTGTGATAGTTACCCCTTATAGGCATCCCAAGCGGCTTAAGGATGAAATAGAGAAAACAATTACGGAGCTGCTAGCTATGGGACACATCAGGCCTAGTCCCTTTGCTTCATCCGTAGTTTTGGTTAAGAAAAAGGATGGTACCCTGCGGATGTGCATTGATTACAAGCTATTAAATAAAAGAGCAATTAAGAATAGATATCCTATTCTGAGAATTGATGAGTTGATGGATGAGCTTCATGGTGCCTGTTTCTTTTCTAAAATTGACTTAAGGTCAGGGTATCATCAGATTCGTGTTAGGGAGCAAGATATTGAGAAGACAACATTTCGTTGTCATTGTGGGCACTTTGAGTTTGTGGTTATGCCATTTGGGCTAACCAATGCACCAGCTACATTTTAGTCCACTACGAATAGAGTTTTTTAGTCATAGCTGAGGCGGTTTGTGCTAGTTTTGTTTGATGACACCTTGTTGTACAAAAGGACATGGGAAGAACATATAGCACATCTAGATACAATGTTGGGTATTCTTGGCAAGGAGTCTTTGTATGTCAAGGAATCCAAATGTGATTTAGGCATGACAAAGTTGCTGTACCTAGGACACATCAATAGTGCTGAGGGTGTTTGTATGGATCCTGACAAGGTTAGGGCTATCATTGAGTGGCCTACACCTGAGAGCCTTACACAACTTAGAGGATTTTTGGGTTTATGTGGCTTCTATCGCAGATTTGTTAATGGATATTCACGGCATGCAACACCACTCATTGAATTAACTAAGAAGGGGGCATTCATTTGGACTCCAGAGGCACAAGATTGTTTTGAGAAGTTTAAACTGCTTATGACTACTTGTCCAGTTCTTGCATTGCCAGATCTCACTAGGCCCTTTGAGCTACAGTGTGATGCTTTAGGTGAGGGGATTGGTGCAGTCCTTATGCAAGACAAGCATCCGATTGCATTCAAAAGTTGAAAGCTAAGAGGTCTAGAGAGGGGCTATAGTATTTATGATAAGGAGATGTTGGCCATTATGCATGCAGTTCAGGCAATACCTTGTGGGCAACAAGTTTGTTGTTAAGACGGATCATAATTGCCTGAGACATTTCCTAGGGCAGTGGGATCTTAATGACCTTCAACAAAAATGGGTTAGCAAGTTGCAATCCTATTATGACTTTGACATTGCCTTTGTCAAATGGACTCAAAATGTAGTTGCTGATGCTTTATCTCGCCGTCCACATTTGAGCTCCATGACAAAATTCAGAAGATTGGAAGCACTTAATTATGGCATAATACGCTAAGGACTGTTGGGCTTCAGGTATTGTTGAAGGGTCGGTTCAGGATAGTAAGTATTCAGTTGTAAATGATCTTATCATTAACAAAGGGAGAATCTTTTTGACCCCAGGATCGGAGATGAAGAACCTGGTTTTGAGAACTTTTCATGACATCCCTATGGTAGGACATTCTGGGTACTTCAAAACCTATAGGCAGATACGAGAAAGATTTACTTGGAAGGGATTCAAATCAGATGTTCTTCGATATGTTAGAGAGTGCCCTGTTTGCCAGCATAATAACAAGAGCACACATATCCTGCAGGCCTACTTCAGCCACTCCCAATTCTTGATGGGAAGTGGGAATGTTATTGATGGACTTCATTACATGGTTGTCCAAAGCCGAGGGTAGGGATTGTATTTTTGTGGTTGTTGATCATTTGACCAAGTATGCTCATTTCTTTCCGATCACAACTACATATTCAGCTACACAGGTAGCAAAGCTCTTCTTCCGTGAGGTATTTAGGTTGCATGGGTTACCTTGGAGTATTGTTAGTGACAGGGATAATCGGTTCATGAGTCACTTTTGGCAGGGGTTATTCAGGCTATGTGGGATTGAGCTTACTTTGAGTACCAGTTACCACCCACAAACAGATGGTCAAACAAAGATTGTTAATAAATGGGTGGAGGGATATCTCAGGAACTACATTGCAGGACAACAAAAGGGTTGGGTTAAGTCAATATATCTTTGTGAGTACTGCTACAATACCACTTACCATCTCTCGATTCAGATGACACCATTCATGGCCTTGTATGGTTATGAGGCGCCCAACTTTCTTGATTTGTTATTGAGTGACAGTAGAGTGCCTAGTGCTGGGGATTTGTTGCAGGAGAACTAGGGTATTATGAGAGCTCTTCGTGAAAATATTTAGAAGGCACAAAACTAGTAGAAGCAGTATGTAGATCAAAAAAGGGTTGAGCGTTCATTCGAAGTAGGGGATACGGTGTACTTGATGTTGCAGCCCTATTGTCAGTCCACTCTCAAGAAGAGTGGTGCAGAAAAGCTTAAGCCACATTATTATGGGCCTTTTAAGGTGATCAGACGAGTTGGAGAGGTGGCTTATGAATTAGAGTTGCCGGCAGATAGGAGGGTGCATAATGTTTTCCATGTGTCACGCCTCAAGAAGGCCTTACGACATCATGTTGTTCCTTCCACAACCTTACCACCCTTGGATGACGAGGGAAAGTTGATTCTGGTGCTCAAGGCTATTTTGGATGTTAGGGAGAGACAGTTGCGGAGGCGGGTTATCAGAGAATATTTGATCAAATGGAGGGACTTGCCGGTTGAAGATGCTACATGGGAGAGTAAGGAGATCTTACAGCATCCTGAGTTGAGATTGTTTGGGGACAAGCAATTTCAGGAGGGGCGGACTGTAATGTTCCCATTTTTCGTAGCCTTCTTAGTGTGATTTCTTAGCCTTATTCTCCAAAGGCTAAGTGGTGAAATAAGGAGAAATTAATTAAATTAATTATTTATTAAGTCATCAAATAAATTAAAATTAAAAGGTGACTTTAGAATTAATTAATTTAATTAAAGTGACTAAATAAAATATTATTTCATAAAGTCACTAAAATAAAATTGAAAAGGGGGATATGTCTTTTATCCCACATTGGCAAGGAAAGTGTTTGAACTCTCACAAGAAAAGTATAAAAGGATCTTATGGGCTCATTTGTGATCATCCAACGAAATTGATATTGATTTGATTTGTCCATTGTGGAGCCTAGGGTTTCTGCAGTTACATCTATTGATAATTGGAAACAAAAACTTCCATTGATTGCATAACTGAGGTGGTGAAATATCTTCCCCAGGGTTGCAGATTGGAGAGGATAAATCAGTCCTTTCGCTTGTGCTAAAATTGTGGCCAAAGGCCAATTTTGTCCAAAAAATCGATTTGGAGAATATATTTATGCTTGGAGTCTTCATCGAATTTTTCCATCTAGAGTCGATTTGCATCAGGCTTTTCCTTATATGATTTGCGGTCTCATTTACAGTCAATATTTTCAGTCATCTTCAGACTTCTTGGGAGCTATGAATTTGCTTATGCTGGGCATATCTTGTTTCGATTTTGCTTGAGATCTTGGGCACTGCACTCAAGAGGATTGGGCGTTTATTATGTATGCTGTTGGAGGTTGCTTCAAGGCCGAAATTGATTTGTTTCATCAGCAGTTAGACTAAACAGGGGCGGCACTTCTTTGGCTGCTCTATGGGTTTGTGAAGTGTTCATTTCATTGGATATAGGCTGTATTCTCATCACCATCAAAGGCAGAGCTATTAATCAAGTTCCTCTATTTCATTTGCATTTACCATAGCATATAGAATACTTTCATGGTTGCTATAGGTGCTCTCAAAAATCAGATTGGTATTGTTTGCATCTGCATTTGTAAGCCAAGAGTCTTGGCTATTGTTATCAGCATTGTATTGGGAAGCATATATTGTCATCAGCATTGTATTGGGAAGCATATATTAATAAACGAGTTATAAGTTGCATACAATATATTTGATTAATGCCAATCTTTGAAGCATTCAGTTCCAGCATATAAGTTTGTATACCAACTGTTTGTTAAAATGTCAGTTGGCTGTAGGTGTATGTTTTACATGTAGAGGTCATGTATTTGCATCTAAAAAGCCAAAAAGATATTGCATTTGTATCTAGTTCTTTTTGTAGACTTTGTAGGGTTAATTTGCAAGCTACTAGATTTCCATTAAAGCCATTTGAAGACAAGCAAACAAACTGAAAACTTAGAAACAGCTAATAGAGAGTTTGCAAGTGAAGTGTTCGACAATATTCCTTGAAGTAAACTTAGGCCAGATTTACAAGGAATTATCTATAGTTGTTTAAGAAGTGTAAACATTGACATTTTGGTCTATTCCCTCTCCTTTAGGTGAAAAATCCTAAAGTGTTACGACATAGTAACCAAGATCTTTTTTTTTGCATTTTGATCACCCTTATGATATTCATTGAGGGCAAAAGTTTAGATCAGAAGTAGCAAGGGATATTACACGAACCTGAAGTAATGCATGGAAAATTTGATTCCTTATGGTTGGGGCCTTTTCATATCCATGAATCTGCAAGAGAGAACACTTACCTCTCATATTTAGATGGAAGGCTGCTCTCACTGCCTTACAACAGGCAATATCTCAAGCACTTCAACCCTCTGGGGGAGGAGTGAATTTTTGTAAATAATTTATTTATGCTTTTTTGTTATGTTGTAATGTGTTTCCTTGTTCAGTAAGGTTTTTTTGTGTTTTAGGTGATTTCTTAGGTAGTCTTGTTTTAGGTGATTAGGAAAAGTCCAAGTATCAGGTTATTAGGGAAGAGTCTTGACTCCATTGCCCAAATGATACGCCATTGGTCTACAAAAACATAGAGAATCCTGGTTCTCCTATGCTGTAAGTATCCGACATGGTCACCAAACGGAGCCTAGTGTTGTACTCAAACCAAATTTTTCGCTTCATTAAGGCATTTTGCTTAAAATGGTCTAAATCTTGTAAAAGTGTCATCAAAACTCTTTGGGAAAATCAAGTATGGGCTTTTAGTTTGTTTGATGTTAGGAAGATATTGGTAAAATTTGAAAATTTTGAAAATTAGGGTTTTTGGACCCCTATTTTTGTGGTAAAACCCTAAAAATAGAATCTTGTCAGAATTGGCTGAATTTTTTTTTGACTGGCTTATTTCACATCACGATCAAGCCCAAGAACATTGAGAAGTGTTTCGGTATTCCTCAGAATCCGAATAGTTTGGTAATTACCATGGATCAGTGTGGGAAAGCATTCATTGTTGATAGGGACAAGTGTTAGAGTAAAATGACGGAAAGGTGGCTGAAACAGAAGAAAGTTAACTTGCCAAAGAATGTGGGTCGCGGAGAGTTCAAAGATGAGTAAGCGATTTTGATTACTCTTATTAATCGCGTTTTAGGTCATGCAAATGCTCATAAATTCCATCCTTGGATGTATTACATCATGGCTCAGATCATTTACAGTAGGGAGCATTACGATTGGGCCTCTTTGATCAATGATGTTCTCCACAGATAGATGACCGACTTCTTGGTTGCTCATGAGTTTCACATGTGCTCGTACCTCGTGTATTTGATTGCCTTCCAAGGCCAGTTTAGAGGGTTGAACATTGTGGGAATTCTCAGTGTACAAAAAGTTTATCAATATTACAAACAACTTGAGTTCACACAGTCCGAGTGACACTTCAAGCGTGTGCAAGAAGCATTTTTGATGTACACAGTGAGGAACTTGTTGGTGTACGTTTTATCATCCACTGAACACTTCAGAATAAAATGTCCAAAGACACTCTATCCTCTCTTGGAAAACCACTGCGTATGCTAAGATTGCGAGAAGATCATATGGCGATTCCAAGGTTTCTTTTGTCAGGTCTTGACGTGTGGATAAGCTCAATGGGCGTTGTGATATGCTGGTAATAAACAAGGGGACTTATGTTGGGCTATTTCTTACAAGTTAGGGACTTGGGCAGATTTATCATTAAAAGGCTTCTTTGGGTAGGACTTCAATTTAGATCTCAAAAAATGGCAAAAGATAAGGGTTCAGAGAATTTATTCTATTCCTAAGAACTTAAGAGACAGTAAAGACTCGGTGAAAGGATAACCGCACTTTGTTTCGCCTCCCTTGGACAACTTACGCAAAGTGGGTGCAATCTTCAAGGGGTGTGATAATGATTTTCAAGCCTCGAATGAGATTGAAGTTAAGCTTCCACAATTATGAGCTCAGGCTAACTTTATGCATCGAATGCAAATCATCCATTCGAAGAAAGTATGAGCAAGACTTCACCATTGAATCTATACGATCAATCTCTCATTCATTTAACCAAAACGTTCAAAGCAAATTCTACTTAACTTAATTCTAACTTTAATCTATCTCTAATCTATGGTAGAAGAATATATGTAACCTCGCTTACTATTTGACAATAAAAGTTGTTCAAAGCAAATCATGCATAAGAGCTTTTACTATCGGAAATAGTCTCAATGGAACAATTTCATATATCGTTTCCACTTGTGATGTCCCCATCCTAGTCAGCGTAGCTGGATATGTGGTTAGCCTATCATCCTGGTCCTCGTAGGCTGACAGATATGTGTAGAGGATCAATTGAGGCAGTTACCCGGTGTTCAGGAGCTTCATTTTTGCAGTTGTTTCAGGTTGGGCCTTCGCAGAATCCTTCAGAGTGGTTTTTCAGAGACTTGCTATTTTTAGAAAGTCGGACAGGCGGAAGCTACTATTTTGGGTAGGGCACCTGGTTCAGCTGTTTAGCTCAAATTCGACCCAGTTCATCAGTGTGTTGGTCAGATGGAGAAATAACGGAGTATTTAATGGTTTATTAAATAATTAATATTTTTGACTTTATATTAAAGTCACTTTATTAATTTATTTAAATATTAATGTTTTGGCGTATTATAAAGTATTTCTAATACTTTATAATAAAGTGGAATAATTAAATAATGAATAAGGATTTATTCATTAATGATGGGGGGGTGCCAATGATTAAATATTTCTCCTAAGTCTAAACAGGCAAATTTAATAATTTATTTAAGTGATTATTAAAAAAGAGGGTTTGGTCGAATTTCTCAAGAGAGGTATATATTGACTGCCAAAGACAAATCGAACTCTTATGTCTTGATTATTCAATTTGTCTTCTTTTTGCTCTGAGCATTGGAGTTTGCAAAACCTAGGGTTTTAGTAGACAATCGATTTTGAAGAACGATACCTCTTCAAGATCTGACATACCGAGGCTGTGAAATACCAGTTGAAGATTGTCCATCAGCGTGGCTTCATCCAGAAGTCATACAGTGTTACAGTGAAGTTTATTTACAGTATTCAGGGTTTACCTATTCATCAGAAGGTTTGATCTTTGAGATTTCAGTGTTTGGCACTTGGCGCAATTTCCAAGACAAAGGTACGGCTGCATTAAATACAGCTGACAGGCCGTACTTGCTGTAGAACACGTCTTTTCTCCTGGCAACCAAAATGCCTATCATTGCATCTCCAGTTTTCTTCATTCTTTGGCGCACAGGCAAGGGGAATCGATATCCAGTTTCATTTCTCAGGAGAAGTCCATCATTGGCTAAGGCCGTACCATATCTCATCTTGCTGCTGGGCCGTACTATACTGTACTAGCAAGAGTCGTACTTTCTCTCTAGAAGGATTTGCATTGCTTTTTCATCTTCTGTCTTTGGAAAAGTTGGCGACTAGGGTTTCTGGAGTTTTCTCATCATTTTGAGCTCAGAGATCTGTGTTCTGGAGTTGGCCGTACTATTTCTTCCATTCCTTCAGGTGGCTGCTACAGCAAACAGGTTCCTCTTATAATATCATTTATTTTATTCATCTGTGTTTGGGATCTCTTTGTAATTGTTCTAAGACAAGAATAAAGTCATCATCTATTGATCTGGAAGTTATTTGGAGCACTGTTGTTTGTTAATGAATTTATTTGCATTTATTTATCAAAAATCGCATTTCCTTTCTATACTTTCAAAACCCTCAAAAAAAGTCAAAAATTGCAAAAACACAAAAAAACACAGTTACAGTTCAAATTTGGGGTTGAGAGACACCTGGTCTCCTACACCACTATAAATGAAAAATGAGAGAACATCAGATTAAATAGAGTTTCAAGAATCAAATGAAGGGCCGAGATCAAAACAATTTCGACGGCCAAGATTATTACAACTCAACCCTAATTAGGGTTGCCCAAAATAACATGAGTTATCAGTCAGAAAACAATCAGTAAAGTGGCAGTTGCAGCTATCATCAAGGAGAGGTGTCCTTATCCTCATGAGTAGCATTGCGTTCGATGAACCTGGACACTACTGCGATGACCTCCTCCATCGTGACGGGTGGCAGCATGTTGATCCGGAATTTAAGTCCATCCAAGTTCTTTGCATATTTGGCAAAGGTATTTGCCCAATCCGCTTCCTGCTTCCCAAAATAATTCCGGATGGCTGAAAGACTTGCCACTCTCAGAAAATCCTGTCTCAAAAGTGGTCCAGTAGCCGAGAAGAAGACCTCTTGGACCTTTCGTTTCAACTCCTCCAGCTGCATGTCTCTTTCTCAGTTAATCTCACGATCGAACACCTCGGCAGTTGTCACACAAATTTTCTCTCGAATTTCTTTGACTTGCTCTTCAATTCTAAGTCCATCTGCTTTCGCCTTCTCCAAAACTTCTCTCCATGTAGTCACTGCCCAAAACCAGTGATGAAAATCATATGTTGCTCCTGCAGCAATCACTTTTCTAGCAACCTATTCCTCTCTTGGAGTGCCCATCAGGATCCTGAGGCATGGAATAAGCCTCTCTTGCATATCTGGAATACATTCCCATGTTTCCGCCATATCAACAAGTCTGGAAAGAAAAGACGAGGTTTTCCCATAGGCGAGTGCCAGCTTCTCCATGAACAAGGCTGCTTCTGTTCCTTCGCTCACTATCCAGTCCTGAGCTTCCTTGGCTGTCACCATCCCGTGCTCTACCTCCTTGGTCATCTCTTGTGAAGGATTAAGGAGAGGAGGAGCTACTGCATCACCCTGATCAAGTGGCTGGGTTAGATGCCGTATGTACTCCTTCAGGCATTCAACTTCTTTTTTATACTCCTTTTTGGCCACTTTTTCCAGTCTCGCCTTGATGGTTGAAACGAAATTATCTAATTCCTCCACTTCTTGACCTTTTGTGGTTGGGCCAAGATCTACAGTGGTTATGGCGTAGTCTTGAGGAGTGATCTCGTCTTGTGGCTTGTCCACTGTGGGTACTGCAATGTGTACGGAACGACTGCTTGTCTCGTCCCTCTGAATAGTGGAGAATTTCTTGGCAGGCTTCTTGATTGCAACCTGTTCCAACCTTGCTAAGAAATCTGCAGTATTATCTTCCTCTTGGGCTTCTACAAGTGCCTGAATCTTCATCCTTTCTATCAACCAATCCAGAATAGTTGGCTGCTCAATCCCATCCTCTACCGGCACATCCTCCTCATTTGGAGTATCCACGACTTCTTTGAGAGTGGAAATCATTCCCTCTTCGAAGTCATTGTTCTGGACTTCCATCTCATTGTTTGAACCTAGTATTTCCGTGCCCGTAGGTGATGAGGGCTCCTCGTCATCTAGCTGAATAGGTTCATTGTCCTGTTCCTGAGCTGTAGGAGGTATAACCATTTCAGCCAAGGACTCATCTATGGTAGCCACCAACTCGTCAATGTTCTGAGATACTGCTGAACGAGATGGTTCTCCCTTATGTCTTTTCTGAACAGGTTCTGCACTTGGCACTATTTCTTTCCTCTTCTCTCCAATCTCAGCCAAGTCCTGATGGGATGCACCAGCGTTGGAGGAATACGATTCTGACTCGCTCATTAAATCATACGTGAGCGTTATTCTTCTCTGTCTCATCTCCTGGACATGATGGTCAACCCACCAATGAGAGTACTTGACTACTGGCCTCATTAACGTTGCTAAGTCCGCATGCTCAGGTTCTGACCATCTCACGGGAGGAAGAGGTCAACTCTCCTCGAAGCGTGGCTGGATGTAGTTCCCATCGTCTGGTAACTGGTCAAGTACCCGGCAAAACTCAATTGCCCTCATGAAGTCTAATGGCATTTTGGACCATAATCTCCATCTGACTTCATATTCATCGGTGGCATTCGCCCAGAAGTCTTCTAGTTCCACTCTATGCTTGTACCTCCTTCCATCTACTGTCTGAATATGATGATGTGGGTCAAAGTTAACCCTAGACTTGTAGGCTGTGAAGGGGTACCACTGAATCTCCAACCTGGTACTCTCAATTGCCTGCGTTGATGGACAAGATTCCAACATATTCCCGATGGGAATGTAACAGATGCCTTCTTGGTTGGCCTCTGGATGTTCTGATATTCTTCTAGCTATCTCAAGACTTCGAGCAGAACCATCCGATTTGTCAGATAAATGGGCAACTTATAGGGATTTCCAGTAAACCCCTGGATCCTGACATACGTAAATTTTGGGAGTTGGATGAACCAAGACCCGTATTTACTGATTAAACTTTTCACTTCATGACTCAGCCTCTGATGCACTCCTCCTTGAAGTGTTTTGGTAATATGCATTAGGAAGGCATCATGCACCCTTCTGAAATGAGATTTTTCCTTCAACTGGAGTTGTGGGTAGCGGTCATAAGGTCTGAGTTCATTTTCCCTGCTGCCAACTTTGCCCTTGCAAATTAGTCCTGGATACTTATATGATCTGGCCAACAAGTAGACAATATACGAGCTCATGTGAAAAGACTTAGTCTCTTCCAGATTGATCAATTGCTAGTGGAGATTGTCACTTATCATCCGTGACCAATTGAACATCTTTACGCCAGAAGTGATCTCGTCTATGAAGTAATACATCCAGCCCTCAAAGAATGCACTCTAAGGGTTGCCGGCTATTTTGTTCAACATCAAGATGATGTCCCCAAAATCTTCTTTGTAGTCTGTCTAGCGGGGTCTCTTGGGCATCTTTTTTATTGACGGCTTAGGTTTGTCTAGCCATGCCTTGTTAACAGTTGTGGCGCATAAGTCTGGCTGGCTGTCATATAATTTCTTGGCTTCTTCCTTGGTGTTATAGACCGTCCGTGAATGTACTGGGATGCCGAAGGTTTCTTGGATCACCACCTCGCATAAGTATGCCAAAATTCTGCTGTCAGGTGCAACGATCTGCCTCTTTTGAGCATCATAGTGGATAGCACATTCCACCATCAATTATGCACAATCCATTGCAGGCGGGAATCCAGGTGCTTGAAAAATCCCGTTTCTCACCATCCGCCTGGCTATTGGTGTTGGAAGTCCATTCTGTCCATACACTCTTCTTTTGAACTCCTCGAAGTCGACATGTCCTAGATCGGTGTCTATGACATTCTTCCATTTTGAATTAATTTTAGACTCCTGCTGGACACCTTTGCTGGCGAACTTCATTTTTGCCGTCTTTGATGATTCACCCACCGTGGTCATCAACCTCAGTGAAAGACTGCTGGCTGCAAATCAGATTTAAATTTTGATAAAAAAGCAAATGATGAAGTGCACCCCTCTTGCACAAAAGAATTCAACTTTCAGCAAATAAATCTTTTCTTTTCTCGAAAAAATTATCCTTTAGAATAAAATTCCTTCTTCCTCGGGGAAATTTAATCTTGCTTGCAGAATAATCACTTGCCTTCGACTTTCAAGAGAGTTTCAACTTTTCTTCAGCTGTGTTTGTGAAAAATAAGTTGCTGAAACTCATTATAACGCTAAAGATCTTGATTTGTTTTAGCAACTGCCTTTTTCTTTCTCGGTCTCGATTTGTCTTCTCTTGTTAAAACAGGCAAGTTTCCATTATTTTTCGAAAAAGAATCCATGTCGAGCTTATCCAGGAAGACCTCTTTGATTTTCACAAAATCGATTTTTGCTAGAAATGTTTATCTTTGAAAAATAAACACTAAATATTCAATTAAATTCGATTTTTCAACTTTAAATTCATGGCGGATTTAATTTTGCCCATCGGATTTTATCTTTGTCCGGCGCAATTTATTTTCTTCCAATATCCATCTGGCGAATTTAATTTTGTCCAAGGTATTTAAATTTCGGAGCAGTTGAGAATAAATTATTAAAATATTAAAATATTTTAATTTATTCCAACCTGTTCGTTTTGGACCCATGGATATTTTGATTTCTCCTTCGTTTTCTCTGGCTAAAAGTTCATTTTCCAATTTTGTTCTCAATTTTGTCTAGCCAAGTCAAAATTTAAGCCATTCCGTTGACAATTTTTATGCCAGATCCCTATTTTTCCTTGCCATGGCGAATTTTTAATTGCACTGAGCTTATTTTCTTTGCCAAAATCAATTTTTTTCTTGCTCAGACACATTTCTCTAGGCAAAATCCTTGTCTGGATGTCTTTCTTAAGCAAATTTCCTTGATGCTTGACAAATTTTATCTTTTCTGGCGAAGGACGAGCTCTCCTTTCTCTTTGCTTTGTGCATCTTTCCTCTGTATACTTGGCCAACTTTTCTTCTAGACATCCAAACTTTAGGCGAATTTTGTGATCCTTGTTCCTTTTCATACTAGGCGTACTTCATTTTATTCTTTGCCTTGGCCTAGGCGGACTTCCCTAAGTCTTTTCCACTTTTCTGATATCATGGCAGACCTTCCTTGCCTATAATACTTAGCCAAAAATTTCAATTTTTCATCCTTTAGGCCTCTATACTTAGGCAAATTTTCGAATTTCTCTTGACTAGGCACCAAACACTTAGCAAAAATTTAATTTTCCCCCTTCATAGACCATGGCGGACTTTCCTAAGTGTTTGGACAAGGTGAGGGCGGACTTCTCTAAGTCTTAGACATTTCCCCTTGAGCATGGCGGACTTCCTAACCTCTTGGCACTTACCTTAACACTTTACCCCTTGATAATGTTACAACACTTAGCCAAGATTTTGATTTTCCACCCTTTTAGGCTTCTAAACTTAGGCTAATTTTCGAATTTTTCCTTACTAGGCACCAATACTTAGTGAAATTTTCAATTTTTTGATTGAATTTACCCTTGAGCATGGCGGACTTCCTAACCTCTTGGCACTTACCTTAACACTTTACCCCTTGATAATGTTACAACACTTAGCCAAGATTTTGATTTTCCACCCTTTTAGGCTTCTAAACTTAGGCAAATTTTCGAATTTTTCCTCTAGGCACCCAACACGTAGTGAAATTTTCAGTTTTTTCCTCTCCCACATGCCTAGGCAGATTTTCCTACCTCTTGGTCAAGTGTGTGGTGGACTTCCAAGGATGTTTTCCTAACCTTTCAAGGCTTGGGCGGAGTTCAAAGGGTCTTAGACAAGTGAGGGTGGACTTTAGATGGTCTTGGCCAAGTCTAGGCGGACTTTAAAGAAGTCTAGACATGTGAGGGCGGACTTTAGAGAGTCTTGGCACTTCTCTCTTGTGGCTGGGCGGACTGTGGAGAGTCCATGACATCCTTCCTTGTAGCATGGCTGACTTCCTCAGACCGTTGACACTTCCCTCTTTCTGTCCCACATTTCAAGGACCATCTTCTTTATGGTGAATTCTTCAGACTTAGCCAGATTTTCATGAATTTCATCCTTTTTTGGGTGATTTTTCTGTGATTCTCGCTCAGATCTGATTGATTTTGGACTGATTTTTCCAGAATTTGATGTTTTTCAATCTGATTTTTTCAATGATTTTGACTGATTTTTTATGCTTTTTGCTTGCTTTTCCAGATTTTTCAATGATTTTTCGATTTTCTCTTTGATTTTTCAAGTGATATTTTGATTTTTAGGCTGATTTTTGGATCTAAAAATAGAAAGTTGACCAGGGTTGACTTTCCAAAAATAGAAATTTCTAAAAATAGGAAAAGCAAAATCCCTAAAAAATAGGGAACCTTGTTTGGTCCAAAAATGCCAAAAATGAAAAAGCGAAAAAGCAGATCCCCTAAAAAATAGGAAGTGTCAGAATTGGCCGAATGCACAGGCGATCTTCGTTTCCTGGGCCTTCTGAGTGCTTCCATGACATCTATGCACTGATTCAAGCATGGATTACTGACTTGGCTCGGGTGACTCTCGGCAAACTGACTTGAAACTCTCAAAAAGTAGACTTAACGAAACCGCTGCAAGGAGACAAAACCCTAAAAATGAGCAGACAACTGGGGGTCCCCATTGGCGATGGGGCGATGTGTGAAAAGGTCACAACAGAACCTAGACCAGGAGTTACATGTATCTTAGCGGTAGCTAGAGCAACAATGGTAGAGTGGGTGGATTGGTTCATTCAGTTCCCTACCTATACCTACATTCGCATCTATGGATATGTAGGTCATCCAGCCATGCTACGCCGTTATCCTTCGGATAGGGTGGTTTTAATGGGGTTTTTATGGTAGTTGGATGATGTTCACTCACATTTGCACAACAAACGCAAGTCAGTTGCCAATTTTCTATTACAGATGGGCATTTACAGGTGCAAGACAACAGTTGATGCCAAGGCTATGGGCCATAAGTTAGCAAGATTTAATCTTAAGTACCTCGTTGAGACACGCTCATATGACCCTTGGGGTTATTACTCAGCACACCTTGGCAGTCACTCTTAACACAAGCCTTTTATGGAGGATTACTGGGTCAATTGCGAGGATGAGTTCGAGGTGCGTTGGCACAGTTACAGTAGGTTCACCCTCTCATAGATTTTTGTGTTCATGTCAAAGGATGTGGGAGGATTGTCAGATGATGGGGATAAACTTCCTCCATTTTTCAGAGAACAGGTTGATATGGAGCCACTTCTAGTTGTTGATTGGTTTTCCAAGGAATACTCATTTGTTAAGGAAAGATCAAGTAGGGTTATCCAAAACAGTATACTCTACTTGGATAACAAGAAGACGAGGAGGGCAGTCATGCCAAATACAAAGCCACCACTGGTGGATGTTTTACTGCCTTGCACGTCAAGGACAAAGCCCAAACAAAAGAAAAGGAGTAATCCTCCTAAGGGAAGCAAAATATTTGGGAATTCAAAGGGAAAAGTACTAGTTGCTGATTTGGACTAGTGAGGGACATGTGGAGATTGCCACAAATGCAGTTGAGAGGATGCTAAAAACAGAGGTAGAGCCTCCTTTGCCATCGCCAACACCACAACAGTCTCCGGTTCTAGTTCACATTGACTTGGGGCTAGACTCGTCACCGTGTAGCAGTGCTTCCACGCATTCCCACTCATCAGGAGTTCCTAGGTCTAGCACTGATCCTTCAAGTGAGATTAGTCGAGACTTGTCTTGGCTTGAGAATCAACTAGGTAGGAAGAGGAGGCAGCGATCCTACAAACTAGACTTCTCAGATTTTGATCATGTCTACCAGGGCACACCAGATAAAAGGATAAAGAAGCAAGTTCATTTAGGGAGGAACACTGACAAAGAAATCATAATTGAGACTGTTGCATCTCTAGAGGAGAAGAACTTGGATGAGGTAGAGGTTGAAGACTTCACCTTGATAAAGGTCAACCTTGGTAGAAGCACACACCGAGCAGACATTGATTTCTTCCTGGTTGCAACGGAAAGCATAAAGGGAAGAGTCATAAAGGACAAAGAAGATAAAGTAGCCCTCAAGGCTGAGATCTAGCAGCTTCGTCAGTATATCTCCAACCTTATGCACAACATTGAGAATGTCACTGCGTTGCTCCCGAAGATGTTAGAGTTACCAACAGAGCAGAATCAACTAGTTGTATACTCCGAGAAGCGCCTGAAGGATTGGAAGGAGGAGTTCATCACAAGGGGTCGCTTCGTACTTCAGAATTGTACCAATTGAGGTACAACACCCATGAACTCTGCACACAGATCTAGGTTTTAGAGCGAGACTTGGCGGTTGACAAACCACGAAATGAGATCATGATTTCTCATCTAAGGATGACATATGACTTGGTCACAGACTAAGAGGATAAGGAAGCTATTTTTACATGGAGAACACAATTAATCTTCAAGGAAAAAATACATGAGACAATTGCTGTAGAGTTGGCCAAGAGCAGAGAATAGGTGACAAATTCTATCAAGTTCATGAGAACTTTCATATCATGAGTCCCTTGCTAGTATCAGCGTGAGGATGATGAGTACATCGAGCTCACCGACGTACAGTTAGAGTTGTAGGTGCTCATTCATGGTAATTTTAGTGGTGATTCCGTTGGCTGTAAGTTGGATCAACTTACAGTCTTGTCAACATTATTTTATGAGGCGGCCAAGATTGGAGGAGAGTTACAGAGTCAGATCATGGGCGGTGAAGAGATGCTGCGATGATATAGAGTGCTTTAGAGGAGTATCAGTGCCTAAGATGGTGATGCAGTCAATGACCTCGTGGAGGGGTTAATTGCTTGAGATCGTGGCTAGTGAACTACAGATCAGGACGTCCCACCTCTTTAGGATAGACATTATACACAACAGTTAAGTCGATGCCTCTTTTCGAGTTAACTCGTTGATCCACATCTTATTACATGTCTATTTTGGAGATACCTATGTATAGATGGAGTTCTCATATAGTTTTTAGTTTTCATTAATTGATATTAGTTGTCAGTTAACTTGCATATCAACAAGGACTTGCGTGTTTGCAAATGTCCATTGGATTTAGTTTTGTTTCAGTTAGCTGATGGTAGTTTTCCAGTTAACTGTATAGTTGCATACATATAGGTTTAGCAATAAATCTTGCATGCTTGCAAGACTCATGTTAACTCAAGATGATTTTAGGGCTCCCTACACCTTTGAGGTCTATATATAAGAGCATTCCTGCTCATTGTATTTGTAACTTTTGCTCATGATAGCATACGTGCTATGCCCACCTTGCTTGTAGTATTGCTATCCAGTAGTTGTTCGCTTAGTTAAATATAATTGCTGGTTTGATCGTTTATTGTGTGCATGTCTTGTAATGCAATTTGCTGTCCTTGTTATTATTTCATGTTGTGATTAATAAGCTTTGTTTCATATCTACACCTCAGATAGGGGTTCCTCCTCCTTAGGAATTTAGTAATGAAGTTTATCGTTTGATGTTGTGATAATAGTTTTTCTTTTGTATCTACACCTCGGATAGGGGTTCCTCCTCCTTGGGAATTTAGAAAGAATAATTGTTGTTTAAGTGTTGTTTCCAATAAGCTTGTTGCATATCTACACCTTGGATAGGGGTTCCTCCTTGGGAATTTAGTAATAAAGTTTATCATTTGATCTTGTTACCAATAACCTTCATACCAGCCTACGCCTCGAATAGGGGTTCCTCCTCCTTGGAAATCCTGTTATAAAGTTTATTGTCTAAAAATTCCCTGCTCCTAAGTCCTCATGCTTAGTTTCTCTTGAGGAAATAGGATAGATTAATCATTAAGTTAGTTGTAGTTAAAGATTTGCAAAACCAGAAAAAATCCTTAGTTGCAATATATTGGTTTTCTTAACCTTGTGCCTCTTCCAGCCGAATCAAAAAGATAGGATTTAGAACATTTACTTTTTCACACATATCACCAAAAGAGGGAGCTTCCCCTCCTAATTTGAAGAGTAGTCATTACGCAGTATGCATAGTTGTTCGTTGCCAGTATGCACTCCAAAGGTGCAAATTGTATTGCCAACACAGTGTTAGAGTCAGGGCATTGCACAGGAGTGCCCATATTGCTGGTACCATTGCTTATACTTTCATCTAGGGTTTCACCCCCTCTACCTGCAGCTTCCTAGGTTTTAGTGACTTCCTTTTCATTGAGGTTTGCATTATTGATTACTAATTTGTCTTCACGCCATTGTGTTTTTTTTGCAATCAATGGGCAATTTCTCCTTACGTGCCTACCCTTCTACAAAGGTAGCAGGCATTTAAATTGCCAAGCACCTCTAGGGTGCACTCGGTGTCACTAGTGTCAAGTTTAAGCAACAAGATGTTAGGAAAATCAACTCCTAGGAGGATAGATACCAAGGTCTTCGCATCTATATGTGGGAGGGCCAATTTAGTATTATCGACTCTGAGCAATCTCGCATACGATTCAAGTAGTAGAGGGAGGAAATTCCAAATTCTTGGAGGCAAATTCTTTATAACTACCCACCTAAGGCTTGAGAGAGCCAAGATTTCATTGTTTATGACCTCTGGCGACCAGGCTAGGGCCCTAAAAATGTTTTTTCCAACACCAAAATTGTTTATTTCGCGCCCTACATTGCATCTGATGCTTCTTGAAAAAAATAACGAGACCTTTTTGAATCATCTTGTAGTATGAAAAATATAGATCCAGTTTTCCCCCCCACACATCACTTGACCAGGTGTCCATATATTTCCTCGTCGAGACCCTATTGATGTCCATGGCAGCCAAAAAGATTCCCACGTTTTTAATTTTTTAAATCTTCTTCGCCCAAAGCTTTGCATAAAATGGAATTCAGACAAATGACATCAACCTTAGAGGGCTCAGAGGAGCGCTTACCTCTTCTTCTCTCTCCATCGTCGAGCCCGCCGCCTGACTCCACCACAAATTTAGCCCCTTTTGGAAACACCACCTTCTCACCGGCCACGATATCCCTGAATGACCTTGCTTGCACTATTGGGTACCATCCTTTAAACAAGGAGTTACCATCAGAGTCAGAGGCCCATCCATCATTCACCACCTCTGGACAGGTTTGAAATATTAGAGCCAAATTTTTCGTTTTTACAAGTTCAAATTACAATCGGTGCACAGTTAAGGTTAGAAGATAAACCAAAAGCGTCTGAAAGCAACTCTAACCGGTATGTACACCAAGATCCCGATGTGGGCAAGGTGTGAGCATTGGTCGGAGGATCACGAATGGCTGCTGCAAAAGCAACTCTAACCAAGAATGGCGCCGATGATGGCGAGCATATGGTCGAGGATCTTCTACTCTAAATCTGAAAAGGGAACTCAACGTCAAGTATGTGCTACCCAATCCAATGGGAGTGAGGGGCGACCATATGACGGAGTGATTACAATAACAATGCTTGAAAGAAATGCTGAAAGCAGAAAACCTCAACACCCGGAATGTGCTTGCTGGGAATGGGAGAGTAGCTACCATAGGGCGGAGATTTATCTATTACAACAAGAACTGAAGGAAGAATAAGTATTACAATAACGATGAGCAATAATAAGAACAACTGGTCAGTACTACTGCCAGCTTACAAAGATGTCATTGCCTGCAATATCAAGACTTAAGATGCTCTTTCAAATGATGCATTCAACAAGGAAGCTTCTGCAAAGTATACACTGAAATCTCAACACCAACCAGATAAGGAAGATGCAGATTTCTTAAACTGTCATACAAATCTGCACTTTTTGTCATAAAACCAGCAGTCTACAAACTTGAAGAATTGCTCATAACTTCCTCAGATGTTACCCAATTCATGTGAAACAAAATGCAAGGTTCTCTAATGACATAGGCGACCAACACAAGACCCTAAGACTGACCCAAATGATCCAGATTTAATTTACACGAATTCCAAAGCAGTCTCAAGAGGTACGGCCCAGCTGAAAGGTTCGACCTCTATTTAAAAATTCAATTCTTAACTAAAAATTCTGAAATCTGAACTAATGAATCGCCCTTCCTAGACAATGAGATTTATGCAATACCCAGAACACTTTTTTTTGTATTTTTTGACTTACAATTAAAAACATGGATCTGCTGTATTAAATGATGCCAAAATGCTGAAAACACTAATATGCCAAAACAGATTTATCAATGCAATAAGCTAAACACAATGCACGAGCTAAATGCAACTCACAGATAGACTGATCACCACTAGTTGTTGTCTTGCAAACAAGAAGCGATGCCCGAGCTAGGAGGCCTTCATTCCTCGAAGCAGTTCCAGAGCCAAACAGGCAGCATAACAGTACTATAGACCAAAGATGAGAAATGATGCTCAAAGTCTCCTTTTTATAATTTCCTGTTGACTTCACGAAACCCTAAAATCTGCTTCAATGTCAAAACCCTAACCCTTTCTTCAAGATGGCGTCCTTTTCCTTACAAACTTAATATTTGATATTTTAATTAAATTCAACTCCTTGATAAATGCGCCCACATGAAGCTTGCTTTGACTTTGGAAATTAATAAAATAATCTTAATGAAGGCGCCACCCTCAAAAGACCACTTTTCAAAACAACATTAAGTCAATAGACTAGGCCAAGGGGTCAACGTTAAAATATAACATTAAACATTGACTTTGATAAAATAGCCCAACTTACTCCTCCAAGCGCCCCAAGCCATCCAATGAACAAGCTAACCAATCAAGCTGACATAGGAAGTCAACCAAAGGGCTTAAACGTTAAGCCGCCCAAGAATAAATTTACTAAAATAGTAAAGGTTAAAAATTACTCGAATCATAGGGATGTGCACAACTGCGAAGCTCTCTGAAAACCAGTATCCCATTGAATCCACCAACTTGAGCGAGCAAGACATTCTCAAAAATGGGAAACCCTAATTTACCTTGAGGCTAGGGTTTCGAGAAAAGAACAGTCCTTGTGAAGGTCGGGATTGAGAAGGGGACATTACCATGGTGCTAGAGAACAAAACACCACACCACAGAAAGGACGCCACCACCTCCAACAAGTGCGAAGAAGGACCAGGCCTCCACTTGCACGCTCAAAAGCCAAGTACTATTTCCAGACAACTGCTTGCAGAGCCAACCTCTTTTCTTTCTTTTTTTCCTTTTAAAAATATTTGAAAATCCTTTTCTAAATTTATAGGTGGATACAAATTATTTGAAAATCCTTTTCTAAGTTTGGTAGAGACAAAAATAAAATAATACTTACAACTCAAATGGCTTGAAAATGACTTATCTGCAATTTTTGAACTCACTACCACTACACAAACCCAAAAATCGTGACAGTAAACTGGTGCCTTTTCTGCCAGTGCCCTAGCTGAGACTGTAAGAAATGTCTAGCAAAAATGACCACCATGATTTCAACTAATTTTTCTTTGGCCGTGACTAGAAAATGCCATGCAATTTTCTGGTTTGTTTCTGCTTGCAACCTTGTAGGCATCCTGTGTGACTCTTGTGACCTTGGAAAAAAATGCTTGTGAATTTTGTGTTGATCCATGATCCTCTATAGTTGCTTGTGATTGAAAACTAACTTGTGTGACCTGTGACTGTAGTTTTCTAGCCTTTAGATTTTATTTTCTTCCTGTGCCTGTGACTTGTTATTCTTTTGTGAATTTCGGCCTTGTGATTTCTTGTGTTGTAAGTGCAAATCTCATGATGCTCTTGCAAAACCTTGTTGATTTTGATGTGTCATGCGATTGGCAAAAAACCTTCACTTAGATGTTTGTGACCCTTAATGACCTCTATGAACATTTTTCAACAACTTTACCATGCCCTTGATGCATGACCTTGTGACTTCGATCTGCAATCATAGGTGCGACACCTTTGCAATGGTCTTGTGACCACCTCTTTCCTGACTTCCTCACTAGACTGAACTTGGCTATGTACAAATGGTAGTATAAGCAAAAGAATTAGATGAGAGAAAAAAGCTTGCCTTTCAATGAGAGTGTAAGATACCTTCCCAGGTGATTTATAGAATTTGTGCACCTTTGTTCAGTTTGACCGGTTTATGTTTCCACACAATATTTGATTTAACAACATGAAATATAGGTATTCAATAGAAAGAACACATCACAGTGAAAATGCTGAATATTTCTGAATTATTGTCATTGCACTCATCTATTCATATAGGCATTCGACTTGCAACCATGACTGAGACAACATTATAATATCAGTTCTTGATAAACTTCCATGACACTTCTATAGCTCTTCTACATTCATTTATTCATATATGCAGCCTTCTTAAACATAAAGGACAGCATCGATGCAATACTAGCATATTACTTTGACAAGACTTCTTGCATGACTTAATGAAATACTCAGAAATATTACTCAGACTGTAACAGCATACATGGAATGCAATTTTCTGTTCTTCTAAAGTCTGATAACTACATATTACAGCCCCCTAGTTCACAATGACACATATTAGACTCTTGCCATAGCATTGAGTAGCATCTACACAGACTCAAAGACAAGGATTATAATATAAAAGTGTGCTCAGACCTGGAACTACTCGACTCAGCCTGGGATGAGTTTGTTAAGTCTCAGAAATGCTTAGAAAATGTCAACAACTCCTAGCAGCTCCTCTTGCCACTCATTTCTCTTGTTTGCTGATGTGCCCAACCTTCTAACCTTAAGATGCCACCTATAATGGCCTGTAACAGTGCCCACGATCCAGTTTATGACTGTTTCAGAGGTTGTCCTTGCTCAGAAATCACGTCCTTTTCTAATCTGCCTGATTCTCTAAATCACCTTTGGCTGTCTATTGATGTAAAACCCTAGGATGGCAGAATAAGCTCTGATAGACTGTAGAAACCCTAGGTTTCCCTCTGATACTGCTCTGACTGATATTTTAAGTTTTTCTGACGTTTTTTGAAGTTTTGTGATTTTTTTGCAATTTTTGGATTTTCAATGCAATAATGAACAGTACGGCTTCTCAAGGAAAATAATAATAAATTTAATAAAAATCAAATAACTCTGATAATGATGAGGAATTTATGCCAGTATATTTATTTCACTTTCTGGAGCGATTACAATAGACTTCTATCACATGCAATAAATAAAGCAAAGAAATTTCAGTATTTAATGAACCTGGTCTTCAGCCGCCATGGATGATATGTAAGAAGGTACGGCTGCATTAATCATTGGCTCTTCCTCCAGTCTGGCGTTTCCAAATGTCTCCAGCAACCCAGCGCCTCCAAATGATGAATGAATATGGTCTGAAGATAGGTGTATGAGTCAATACAAAGGAGCACGTTTTTCTATGCTGGTACGGCCTGTCAGAAATGTACGGCCTGCTGCTGTATTTAATACACTTTGTACGGCTTTCTCAAAACTCAATATTTGAGTCTCTGTAGAGGGCGCCTTGATGAATAAATATTGTCTGGATGAAAAACTCTGAAGAATCTCTGTCAATAAACAATCTCTGAAGCTCTGTAGTTTTCTCTGAATAAGAAAACCTCTGTAGGCAATAGATCAAGTGATATTGCACACTCTCTGAATTGCTTTCCGTTGGAGATGGCTCGTTCCCCAAGGCAATCGAACACGAAACCCTAAAGTCTCAGGCTCAGACCAAAATTGATCAGTTTCAAACTCAATAATTTTCATAATGGCTCACTTTCCAAGGCAAAACCTCAAATAAGCTGAAAAGTGCGATTCCCTTGAAAATAGGGTTTTAATTAATATTTGACTTTTAATTTTCTTATTTCTCCATAGTTCTCCGTCAAATATTTAAATCATAATTTAAATGTTAAACTGGCCCCCTCATGATGGCGCACCCCTCAAGGTAGTCACTTAAGTTATAATTTAAAATTATAACTTTATATCATAAACATTAATTAATTAATATTTAATCAATACGATCAAATATTAATATCTTCCTCGTTTCTAACCCGATGACTGATCCGTGTGAACTCGAGAAGTGATTCACGATGCATACGGCCACTTAAAATGGCTGGTCCCTGCGCTCATACTGCTAAAATAATTCTGCAAAATGTCTCCGATCGAGCCAGAACGAAAGACAACTGATCAAACTTAGCTGACTGAAGCTGAGCCAAGCTCCGAAGTGACCCTCTATCCAGTCTATCGGCCTACGAGGGTCATGTGATAGGCCAATCCTGTCCTCTGAGAGATGTCACTGAGAAGGGGACATGACAGTGTTTGCTAGAATGCTTGGAAGAGGATGTGAAGCTTGTGGATGAAGTCCAAAAGTGGTGAAGAGATCTTGCAACCCTGAAATGCAATTCCTAGGATTGAATATGAAGGAATGAGGAAGAAAACGGCCATATTCGGGTTTGTCGGCCAAGGAAGGCGTTACAAATCGACCCCCAATGGGAAGGGTAATTCCTTTGCAAGCCCCAGATGCGAGATTCTGTCAGGGACGTAAGCACGCTGCATGGACATTTGCGCGCCACGTGGGCGTCCCTGAAAGAAACGCCTCCATTGATGCTCAAAACAGGCGCCAAGTGTGATGCAAGCAGCAGACTTAGGTGGAATTAAGCCTCCGAACTTGGTTTTCTAAGGTGGATAAAGGGAAAAAGGGGATTTGGACATTGGGTGGAAATTCGCTCTTATACATCACCTTACAAAAGAAAGAGCGTACCCCAATTCTGCTTGTTGGAAGAGACAAGTTTCTGATAGATTCAACCCGACTTGGGTCAATTCGAGTTCCCTCTTTGGAGACAATGTGGCCAAGCAACTTGCCCTTTGTCATCGCAAAGATGGACTTTTTAGGATTCAATGAAATTTTATGGTATCTGCATTTGTCAATGACTTTCCCTAAGTGCGAAAAATAATCTCCTCATATCTTCGAGAAAATAATGAGGTTGTCAACATAGACAACGATTGTTTTATTCCTGAAGTCTCCAAACGCCAAATCTATGGCTCTTTGAAATGTAGCATCGGAATTAATGAGGCCGAAGGGCATTCTTTCATATGCAAATGTACCCCACAGGGTAGTGAACGCTCTTTAGCCACTGCAATTTGATTATACCTTGAAAAACCATCCAATAAGGACAACATCTTTGAACCGGTAACCATCTAGAAAGTGTGCTCCATGATTGGCAAATGATAATTATCCTTGAGGGATGATTGATTCAAGTTCCTGAAATCTACACAAATTTTGATTTCTCCATTTTTCTTTTGTACAGGAATTCTTGAAATCTACACAAATTCTGATTTCTCTCATTTTCTTTTGTACAGGAACTATGTTAGACACCCAGGTGGAATGATGTATTGGAAAGATGATTTTAGCATCCACCATTCTCTGAATTTCCGCGTAGATGGTATCTTGGATCTGCGGATTGTAGTGTCTTTTTTTTTTCCTGAAGGGCTTCTCTTCAGGTTTAAGAGGAATTGTATGAGACAATTCTCTTGGTGTGAAAACTTTCAAGTGTTCATAGGACCAGGATCTCGGTATTGATTGAATAGAGAGATAAACCTCTCACTTTCGTCTGTAGTTTAATATGTACCCAAATTAACAAGCCGAGGCTTGTCATTTGTACGAATGTTTACTTGATGATACTCAACAGAGGTCCTATCTCTTGAGTTCTTTTGATCTTGAATATATTTGTCATGTCTGTCAAAAATATTCTCCAAGGATACCAAGCCCTTGGGAATTTTATTACCCTTCAACTGGATAATGCTTGTGTCTGGCTCTTTTGAATTTTCTTTATCTTCAACAACTTTTGGCACATTGAAGACTTTTCTTACTGATTCTCTGAAAGAAAATGAACTTCCCTCGAAGAACAATTCTTTGAAATTATCTCCCATAACAAGAAATTCCTTAATGTGGTCATCCTCATCAAAGACTTGCCAGTTATCACAGTTATTAGGTATAGCTGGCCTGTATATAAGCTCAATAGAAAATGCATTTTGAAGAAAGTCAAAATGTGGCATGAAAAGAAAAGCTGATACCGCAAGGGAATCTGCTCTGCTATTGTTTAGACGTGGAATGTACTTGATGTCAAATGCTTCAAACCAATCTATTGCATTCCACACCTTGTTTCTGTAATGTCAGAGACGATTTGCTTTTACTCTGAATTGGTCAACCCGCTTGACAACCAGCTCCACATCACCTTCAACTTTAAGTTGTTTGATACCCATATCCTTTGCATTTCTGAGGCCTAGTAAAAATGCCTTGTATTCCGCAGTATTGTTTGTGCATTCAAATTGCAAGCGGTATGCGAACAGATATAAACGTCCTTCAGGAGAAATTATTACAACTCTCGCACCCGAACCAACAGTAGAGCAGCTGCCATGAAACTGCATAGTCCACAACTTAGGATCATCTGCTGATTTATCTGCAGGACATGCAACCTCTTGACTTTCTTCAGGTATCTCTGACAGCATAGCATAAGTACCAAGTCTCGTTTCTTGATATAGAATTTGAGCTTGAGGATCTTGAGACTTCACCACAACAAACCGAGACTTAGGCTTTGGTTCTAGCTTGAATGTACCATTCTTTAGTGAAATAGTCGTAGAAAACCAATCCACTTGTATTTCTCCATCGAGGTCTTTGTAGAAGCTTCTGCTCATAGCTAGCTTGAATGTCAACTACTAGGATGGTCATCATAATCTTTTTCTCGGGACAAGCCGCCAACCTCACTTTAGCATCCTTCAACTGTCTGACCAACGACATCAACTTAGACTCCAGTGAGTAACATTTATCTTTTGTCTTGGTGCACGAAAGTCCTAGAGCATTCATTACTTGTAGAGGCATGATGTTGTCCGAGGCTCCTGAATCAATGATACAATTGCTCAATTTGAAACCCCCTGTATACAAAGAGATATAAAAGGGCTTAGGATTGTCTTCCGCTGATACGGATGATTCAAGCAATGTAGGTTGCATGACAGGTTTCTTCTTCACAACCTTAAGAAGTCTATCTAGCTGTTCTGGATGATCTTGGAGATATTCCAGCTGAGAAATC
Source organism: Sequoia sempervirens (assembly GCA_007258455.2). Lineage (NCBI taxonomy): Eukaryota > Viridiplantae > Streptophyta > Pinopsida > Cupressales > Cupressaceae > Sequoia > Sequoia sempervirens. Next base: position 106,790 of record VDFB02365208.1, read on the forward strand.
TGCACTTTATTCTTCATCAGGGAGTCCACAATATCAAAATTTTTTGAAGACGAGTCTTGAGCAATTGCTTTTACGTTCTCCTAAGAAGGCTTGGGATTAGAAGCAGAAGCCACTTCTTTTCCTTTTCCTTTTTCTTTTTCTTTTTCTTTTTGTGCTTTCAGTCTCTCTTCTTCTTTTTGTGCTTTCAAATGTTGAGCTCGTGTAAACACAGGTATTGTAAAATTTTCAGGGTTTACTGCAAGAGAGTACTGACAGGGATCTTCTTCTTCTTCAATATCAGGTTCACTTTCAAAGTATCCCGTTGTGGAGTCGCCATTGAAGTTGTCCGATTGTGGTAAGACAACATTCGAACTTGGTGTTGGTACGAAGCTTGGACTTGGTGCAGTTTTAGTGTATCCCATAATCTGATTCATTCTTAAGTTTTCAGGACATGTGGAGCCGGTATGTGCATTGGTATCATGAAAGGAACAAAACATTGTGTGTTGAGCAAAATCAGTTGTTTGTTTCGGTGGGGCTGGCTGTCATTGCCTATAATTGTTGTAAGGCTGAAAGTTATTTCTCCTTGGCTGGTACGGTTGTTGAGGTTGATATGGTTGCTGAGGTTGGTATGGTTGCAGTGCAGGCATCACGAGTGGTGCAGGTTGAGTAGGCAATTGCCTCTTTAGAATAGTCATCTCATTAGCCACCTTTTGTAGCAGTGGGTCTACAGAACTCTGAACCAAAGGTCTGATAGTATCTCCCTTCATCTTTCCAGAAGTAATCATGTTGTCCTCAATCTCTATAGCACCCTATTGTGTATTCTCTAATTCTGTTTCATTAGCCCATTTCAGGAAAATGGTTATCTTGGATGGAAGAGTGTTGACAAAACTGCTTAACGGAATCTCAGGTGACGGATTGAGTGTATGTGAAAGACGTGTGACTAGGCGATTAAACCTTGCCAAGAAACTCCCTCATTGGTTCGTTGACCTCCATCTTTGAATTTGAAAGCTGGGCGAACAACTGGTGACTGTTTTCAGCTGGCTTGAATCTTGCCAGGAATTTCTTGCTCATAGTAGCCCAGTTTGTGATGCAACCCGGCTCCAGGTGATTGAACCATTTTGTTGCATTTCCCACAAGGGTTTCAGCAAAGAGACGCACAACAATGTCTTCATGAGCCACATGCAAAACAACGCAAGCCGTTGAGATATTATCATCAGCATGTTGATTTCCATCACCATGAAACTGTGGAAAGTGCTTTCTCGACCCCTTAGGTAATTCATGATTTGCTTCCAAGGCCAAAGGTCCAATTTGATCATGCCAAGGCAGCGGGATTGCCCTTCTCCGATTGCGGTTATTGTTATTATAATTATCACCCATCGTTTTTGGTTGAATTATAGGTTTCTTCTTGTTTGACTTCGTGTTCTTCTTTGACTTTAGGTACTATGTTGAACTCAGGAATTGTGTTGGATGGTTCTCCAACTTCTGTGGGGCATGTTTTGTGGAAAGAAAGGATTTGAATCAACATCTCCTTGAAAGAGAGGATTTGTTCTCCTCGTATAAATTTTGTAAGCCAGGATTTCTTAATTCCACGCAAGAGGTGGCAATACAGGTCTTTTGACTGCAATATCGACTCTCCTTTCTTGTTCATCTAGAATGGTAGCAGCGTTTCTCCATTGAGTAGGGGTTTCTTTCTTCTCAAATATGAAACTCCTTAGGCAGCTGATGAAGTCTACTTGCTATCCTTTAATTATCTCAAAATTTGATTGGATAACTGCAGGTGTAAGATCAGGCTGTTGAACTAGAGCAAGAGGATGCTAGAGACTCATTCCCGTGACATAAAGCGCAAGCTTTCTTTGAAGTTTTATGCCTCGTGCCCCATGGTGGGCGCCAAAAACTTGTTGGCGTTTCAATTCGCACCTCTAGAATGCGGATTAGAAACGAACAACTATGCACAAATAAACTACTCTTCAAATTAGGAGGGTAAGCTCCCTCTTTGCTGATGTTGCTTAAAGAAAGTAAACTAAAACTAATTTTCCAATCTTTTTGTTCACCTAAGAGCACAAGGTTATAAAACTCTAGCACCATAGCTGAGATTTTCTCTTTTGAACTTCAACTACAACTAATCCCACTCTAATGATGTTTCTAACCACTCAAGTAAACGCAGAGCTTGAGAGTTAGAAATGGACAAGGAATGATTCTTTGACATAAATACTTAAACGAACTTTCTTCCAACGCACATCTACTGTACTTTCAATGCAAGCTGAAATAGAGATCATATAAGCATAACACATAAAACATAAACTTGAGATAGTAGATCAAAGAAAATGAGGCATAAGATTTCCTTTTGTCAAATTTCAAGTAACAAAGATTACACTTCTGGGACAGAAGGATTGTAGCAAAATAGGGTTACAGCTTAGCGATCAGCCAGAATACATTGACACAAGTAACACAAGAATTGAACAGTAACTTGCAGCTAAAAGAGGCATACACTAAGTGAATAATACTGAATAACAATTAGAAGGCACTAGTAGGCTCAGTGTTTTGTTATCACAAGCACGGTTAAAGGAAATTGGGCAAGGCTGCCCTTATTTATACACAAGCAGAGGAGTAGGGAACCCTAAAATCTCCTTGCTTTTGCAACTAAGACTTGCCAACATGCAAGCTTTATTTCTAAAACTAAAACAAGACAAGCATCTAACAACCTATGTGTTGGCGTTTAAATTCGCACCTCTGGAATGCGGATTTGAAAAGGGACAGCTATGCACAGATAAACTGCTCTTCAAATTAGGAGGGGAAGCTCCCTCTTACTGATGGTGTTTGAAAGAAAGTAAACTAAAACTAAGTTGCCTATCTTTTTGATTAGCTTAGAGCACAAGGTTTTTTAAATACAAACGGCACAGCTGAGATTTTCTGATAAGAAGTTCAACTACGACAGAAACCTTTGTGATTAGTTTCAGGCTTATATTTCAACACCTGGTATTGACCAATTGCCATTGACGACTTCAGAGGTCCTAACTTTTCTCTTGAAAAAGTGAAAACAACCCACCAGACTTAAACTGACTTTTTTTTTAATTCCGACTTCACCACTGTGATCGTGATGTGAAATGAGCCAATCAAAATAAATTTCAGCCAATTCTGACAAGATTCTATTTTTAGGGTTTTTTAGGGTTTTTCCCAAAAATAGGGGCCCATAAACCCTAATTTTCAAATTTTTCAAATTTTGCCATTATCTTCTAGACATTAAACCCACAAAAAGTCCATACTTGATTTGACCAAAAACTGAGTTTTGATGACACTTTTACAAGATTTAGACCATTTTAATCTAAATGCCTTAATGAAGCAAAATTTTTGGTTTTGGGTACAACAGATTCCTTTGACTGTTCAGTTTTTAGTTGGGTTTGTACAAGTCTTGTAAATTTGTTTTACGTGCCAAGTAGTAGGGAGGAGACATTAGACATGAGAAAGCATTAGAGCAAGATAGTTTGGAATCCAAGGTCCATTAGAGGTTTGGAGAAGATCCAAAAATCATAGAGGTGCTGGAAGATCCCACGTGAGCCCAAGGAACAAGCTAGTAAGATCATAGAAGCCCCATAGATCCTAGAATATCCATTAGAGACCCCATTTTAGAGGCCATTTGTGTGGATTGCCTAGTTGTGATCTTCTAGATATGTTTTCATGTTGTTGTACGAACTGTTGTGAGCAGATGAAAGTGTCTTTTGAGAGAGTTTAAATCTGAGGAAGTGTTCAAGTTCTTGAATTAATCATTCTGACAGTTAAAAGGCTTAAGATGTAATTTCAGTTATGGAAATGGAGGATGAGGTCTTAATCATTCAGATAGTTAAAGGGATAAGATGTAATTTTAGTTACGGAGATTGTGGATGAGGACCTCACTCTTGCTGGTTTGCTTCTCATATGTGGGTTTTTCCAGGGTAATCTGTTGCCTTCATGTTTATGGCATTATGTGATGTTTTATCAGGTTTTTGCTGCATGGTTTTTGAGTCAAACTCATTGACTTAAATTTCATGATTAGTGGTTCACAAGTACCCATCACTCATGAGCATAAATGGTATGGAATATCCATCCTAGTTTTTATGGATCACTTGGAAAGGGAGCAACAATCTCAACCTATCAATTTGGATTCTGGAAGAAGATATTGCAGCATCAAAGGGCTTACATTTCAGCAACTCACATCATCAAGGTCATCTTCAGCTTCAGGAATTAAAACCCTGCACAATTGATTGAAATCAACACCATTGCTAACTCTAAGAAAAAATCTTCCTTCCAAGCTCCCTCCAGATTGGAAACCTCTGCATATACTATAAGTGGTGCAGATTTAGGGCTTAAAGGGAGAAGAATTCCAATTCCCTCACCTCAAAATAGCCTATAAAAAATCTCAATGGAAAGGAAAGATGAAAAACTATATTTAATCTCTTGAACTTATGAGAATCAACTGAAGAAATAGTATAGTACACTTGTTTAAAAAAATATATATTTCACTCTTTTTGACTCTTCGTTGTTTTGCTGAATTAACCCTCCACTTTGCTGATCTTTGATTCCTGCACATTGGTAGATAGGCTTTTTATGGAGGTCTTTAATAGGTATAATATGATTATAACTTGAGGATTACTTACTTTCAACTCTTTGGTTCTTTCACTGCAGAGGTTCAGTAGAGTCTTCAGGTGTATTTGTAGCCCCGTATATGAAGTAGAAGAGAATTCTGCATCATTCGAATACAAGAAGAGATGATGTAATTGGAAAACGTGGCAATTCACTGCTTTGCCAAATAATCAAATTTACAAGTTTGGAATCCAAGGTTAGTGGCATGAACTCCTCTAGATATTCAGCATTCTTTTGATGAGCAATTTGTGAATCTTCTAATGCACATTCAATATTCATTTTATCTTTTGTGTTAAATAGGTACAAACATGAATCTTGAAATGATGAATTTGTTTCTCTTATTCCTGCTTGGTTACTTGTACATTACCTCCTATTTTCTTTGTAACAGTATAAGGATAAAATATGCCAACTAATTTTGGCCAGAAATGAACCATACTCACTTGGATTTATTTAGTGTGAGGCCAAGGAATTCAAATATCAGTCTAAGCTGCAAATTTCATGTTGATTTTCATCAACCTTTACTTTCTTATCAGTACTGCTTTAGACGGGAAACATTTGTCAAAATTTTCATAATATTTTTTGTCTTCATAGACATGTTTGTGTGGAAGAACATTTTCACGGGAGCATCTGATCAGATATTACTGAAACCTTTTCCCATTTCCTACCCCATCTGATAAAGGAGTAAATTGCAATCCCGTATTAGACAACAAAGGATAGATCCAAAAAGGAACGTGGCTTTATGGCTATTGCAATTGCCTTCTCTTTCACCCACTTATCTTTAACCAAACAGAACTTTTTGTAGAGGTCTTGAGTAATTACATGGTTTTATTTTGAGACTCAAATGTGAATATACATTATATACTGCATCCTTGTAGTTGACTTCCATTTTCATACCCCCTTTTCTTTTGTTTTTCTAGGAAGTACTACTTTGATTTGTTATTTCCATTCTTTGCTGTTTTTTCAGTGGTTTCCATGCAGAATTTTGAGGTTTCAACTTGAAAACATGAAGTTGGATGCTCAGTTTTTTAGTTCCACTTGCAGCTGCAAATGAAATGCTCATCAGCGGCTTAGGACTACTATCTCAGGAATGGATTGGTTGCTCAGCTATTGTGTGTTCTCTGGGTTTATAACTTGCATTTGTAATAGGCATTTAGGTATATTCATTTTTTAGTTTGTAATATTACCTTTTCTTTTGATTTTATGCTTATATGGAATTCTGTATTCATTAATAAAGTCTCTACGGATCACAAAGTATGATTCATAATTGCATTAAAACTTGACTAGCATTTGAGATGTAATACAAAAGAAAAAAAGTTATTCCATTTTCACAAATTTGGACAGCTCTGAATACACTAAATACGCTGCGATTTTGTGATGCAAGAAGTTAAAGCTCCCACATTTAGAATTTTGGTTTGAATAACAATGTTAGGGATTTTGTTTCTAGGCCGTCATGTATCAAGTTGTACGAAGAATGATATAGTCATGAACATGTGTAGTTTTCACTTTGTTCTAAATGTATGCCATGGAATCTCAAATAAAGGAAACTATAAACATTGATAAAATTCATCCTTTACGTTTCTTTTCTGATGAATGGGTTGAACATCTCACCTACATATTTGAATTTCAAAGTAAATTACTCTATACAATACATACATGTAAGCATAAATGTACTTAGTCAACATGTGTGCTCACATGTGCTTGTATTGCCAAGTTAAAAAACGTCGTACAAGCATTAAGCAATGTTATATATGTGTCTGTGTTATGCCAAATAAACTGAGTTATACAAGTTGATGGGAAATGCTATCAATGAGTGTAATTTGCAAAAAAAACAGAGATATATTATTATATTGTATAATATGAATCCATTATTTGAAATTAGCCTTCAATTTGTATTTGGAACTTGCATGTTGAAACAGCTATACCAGTCTATCTCAGTCAAAATCAAAAAAGAATTTTATACCAAATATTATCAATAAAATTTTCTTCACAACTTGAACAATAAGATATTTTCAATAAAGTGTAAAAAGTGTTATTAAACCATGGAAAGTAGTCAAACATGCATTTTCTTTGGAAATATCAATATAGGATGAATTACTTCATATCAAATATTCACATTTTGATTTGGCAGAGTGGGAACCAAAATCCCTCCTTGCTTAGAGACAAATTTAGTGCAAAATGAAAACAAATGAGAAATTTAATATTTCTACAACAAAAGGACAACAATGATATAAGCTAGACATAAACAATTAGTTGGGGTTCTTTGGGGACCCACTCATAATAACAAAGGAGAAATACATAAAAGTCAAAAGACTATTAGAATAAAACAAATTTTACAAGAGGTCACTCTATAAAGTGCCATACTACAGTATACTTAAATCATGTATCAATGTCAAAAGATACAAAAACTGTAAAAACACTTATTAGTACTTGCCTTAGCCAATACTATTGCAATCAATTTTGTTTTTACTTGTTTAATTAGTTATTAATAAGTTGTTTTTGAATGAATTAAAGTAATTTTTTTTCTCTTAAAAGAATTTCATCTCATTAAAGTCAACATGAAAAATATTTAACTTTATAAATATTCAAAATTATTTTTGTCAAAATGATTGGCTAAAAAGTTTTAGATGTTAAGGGTTTTTACTTGTTTAATTAGTTATTAATAAGTTGTTTTTGAACAAATTAGAAATGATTTTTTATTCTCTTAAAAGAATTTTATCTCACTAAAATCAACATGGAAAATATTTAATTTTATAAATATTAGAAATTATTTTTATCAAAATGTGAACATTTTTTTGCCATTTTAAGGCATTTGCCATCAACTATTACAATCATAATATAACACTTATAAACATTATATAACGCTTACAAACATTGTATAACACTTATAAACATAATATAACACTTACAAACATTATATAATACTTACCAATTAATTTATTCTTTATAATATTTGTAATACAAATATTTAAATATTACTAATATTTCTAATTAAAATTTATTTTTTAATGTTTATTAACTTATTTTTACATAATACTTGTATCCAAATTATTAACGAAAATTATTTTTATTATTATTTGTAAATAATTATTTTTTACTATTATTATCATAATATTTTGTTTTTGTTCGGTGAATCACTGCTTAGGGGCAACACAGGGGCAACACTGGGATTGCTGTTGACTAGAGCTATGAACCAGTGAGGCCACATTTGAGGGACCTCATCCCCACCATTCATATTCCTCCTGACTACCTTTGTGGATACACCTACAGCCAACCGAACCCATCATCTTCGGCAACCGTTCATCTGTTACCCTCCATATCCCTTGATTGTCGCTATCATTCCTCCTTTCTAGCTCCACCTCTCCCCCTCTAGCTTTGACCCCGCAACATCGCCCGATCAACTTTCGTCCTCCGTCTTCTGAGGAAAATCCACTCCATCGTTCTCTAATCTTTGGCTGGCAATCGATGCGCGTTTGTCCCTCCATCTATCGGTGGGATTTGAACATTGGATAGTACTTTCACTACTACTTGCAACTTGTCGTTGCACTGCGGGGTCAGCCCCTGTTATTATCATAATATTATTTTCACATGATAATAATATTTTTAAAATCTTAGAATCTATTGTAGCATTTATTACAAATTAATTCATTATTCTTATTATCTCGTGGCTGCTAGGCGGGAGGTATGGGTGACGGTGTATTAGGTAGGTAGGGGAAGGACATCCATCCTAGCTGGCGCAGTGGAGTTTGGCGGCGGGGAAGCAATTAATGATTGTGTAGGCCAAGGTGGAGATTGTGCGGTGGGCACATTTAGAGGGCGACAGACAGGACATACGGTAGGCTTCAAATGACGTCTTCATTGTTTGATGGTGTGCTCAGCGTCATTGGGAAGGACGGTGTTTGCAGAGGTTTTATTGTGAGTGGCTACCGGTTTTGAGCTGTGATGACTCACCACACATATTGTGGGTGATGTTGGTCTATATAGCTCTCCTCTCCTCTCGTCACATGGACATTCATGAATATGGAGACACTTGTATGCCTCCAAGCTTACCGTAAGCTCTGGACATTGTTTGGCGGCATTTGCTATGGCAGACTGAAATTAGTCTTTAAAGACTGGGATCCCCTTGTCCTGGAGGTTGTTCAACTACCTCTGGGAGCGGAGTATATGTCCTCAGCTGAGCGATATTGCACCAATGCGGACATTGCGGCTAGTTTTATGGTGGCTTTGTTGGACTTGGAGGTACCTAAGGCGGTAGCGTTCCTGATGACCAGAAATTTGGTAATGGGGAACCCTTTGGAGGGCATCGAGGACGTGGTCATCATCACAGAACTGGGTGTGGGGCTCCCACGCCCGAGGGATATGCACAGAGCCTTGATTCTGAGGGTGGGTGTCAAGCGATATCCGTTCCTCCTTGATCTCAAAGGAGAAGTGTTGGAGGAGCATAGGTGTAGAGCCAGGTGTGGCATGATCTTCCTAAAGCACCATCTTTACCTGGAACCTACGGGTGGGGTGGATTAGAGGTGGCACTTTCATGAGTATATGTTGGTGAAAGGCGTTGATTTGGAGGAGTAGTTGATGCATCGACGGGGCTTCTTCAAACGGTAAAGGTTTTGCAGCTTGGTACTACGGTATGTGGGTGCTTTTGTTTTGCTTCGTTGGGTTGGAGGTCTTAGGTGGTTTGTGGTGGGGAACAAATGTCTACTTCAGGACACTGGTGGTGCCTTACCAGAGGCAGCGATCATGGTTAGCATTGGTTTTTTCTGGGTTAGCTTGTTTTGTTCTGTAGATAGGTGGGGAACAGGGGCTAGAGCCCAGGTGGTTTTTTGGCTGGACGCCTGCTATGTAAGGGGTTGTATGGTGAAAATGTATCAGGTTGGGGGGCTTACATGCTAAATCTCTCCACTGTCAAGGTGGTACACTGTAAATGTTTTTTTTTTTTTATATCAATAGAAGAATAATTTATGTACCAAAAAAAAATTCATTATTCTTATTATTATATGATAATACTAATAATGTTAATAACTTCATACTTCTAATTAACTATATTTTATAAATATTTTTCACATAATTTTAATTTAATATTTAAACAAATAAATAAATTGTTAATAAAATTTTTTAAAAGTCAAATAAAAAATTGTTTTCTCTTTGTTATTTTACATTTAGTAGGATTTGATGGTCTAATGTTTTTACAAGATTAAAAATTTATAATATAATAATTACATTGAGAGATTATTTAGTAGGATTTAATGGTGTAATGTTTTTACAAGATTAAAAATTTATAATATAATAATTACATTGAGAGATTATGGAGTAAGAGTTATGTAGTAAGAGTCTTGTAATGATGGTATTCAAAATAAATAAATGTAGAATCCATATTTATTTTAAAAAATCTAAAACTAAGATGTATTTTAAATATCTATGTTAATAGCTATTTTATTTTAAAAAGTTATTTTTATTTGCTTACGTGTTATTTTTAATATATGTCTAAGTTGTCAGTCTTAAGTTATTTTACTTATTGAAGAGTTTTCTCTTCTTATAACCTACTTTAAAACAATTTTATTTAGTTAAAAATATTTTATTTTATTTTAAAATTAGTGAAGAATTATTTTATTTTATTTTATTTTCCATCAAACTCAAAATCAACCAATTAAATTACAAAGGTTCATGAAAAAATCATTTGCTCATAAATATTTAACATAATATTTATTTTGATAAACAAACCCAACTTCAAATATGTCAGTCATAGTTGCATTTACTATGGATCAAATTCAGGGTCAAGGTCAACCCTAACAACTTTAATATTCATAAACTTAATAAAATTATGATACATTCAGCTTGCAATAATTTGTTGATCTCAAACTATTACATAGTCTACCTTTAAATTGTTGTCATGACTTATACACAACAAACACTTGTATTACAATCCTACAAAAATAGGTGCTTTCCATTGTGTGGCTACAATAGATATGACTTGCAAGAATCTATAATTTCAAACTATTGTTTGACTTACCTCTAAATTGGTATTCCACAAATAATTTATGGACTACCCAACAAATATGGTTATTGTAATACTAGATAGGAAAGTAATTGCCACTACATGACACTTGTTATTGTTCATGAGTGTTTTTGCACTCACCGACATAGAATAAAACACACAAAGGTATCCTATCCTCTTGAAAGGAAATCTTATTTGATTATTCAAATAATCTAACCCCAAGGTTCTGGTAGTTAGGTCTTGATTGTGACTTGGATAACTCAGTGAAACATGAATGTGATTTTGTTGGTAATCACAAGGGGACTCACGCTCTTACTGAATACTGAAGACTTCTTTTTTGCACTAAGACTAAGATTTCTGCAATTCTCTCTTCAATACTTTCTGATTTTCTTGAGATCTAGAATCTTTGATTTAACTTCCCTACTTCTAATTTTTGTTGTTTTTTCTAATTTTGTCTCAAACAAACTCCAAAAGGATTAGGGTTTAGAAAACCTAATTAACCTAAGATTGAAAATAGATTGGAATCAATATACAGGTTCCTTAAAACCTAGTTTTACTTTGCTAGCTTAACTACACAAAACAGATGCAATCTTCAATGGTGTTCATAAGATTTTTAGATTAAAATCATTCATTAAACTCATCTGGTCAATGCAATTTAATCAATAACTTATAATTGAACTTAAACATAAAAATGGTTCATACTAACCATGCACTAAAACTTACAATCATCAAGAGTTAAATGTTATGAACCTGAAATTCCATCAATATCAACTCTAGTAGATCTTTAGACAAACTAAATTGATTTTAAAAGATGAATCTTGAGCAGACACATGCAACCATACTAACATTCAAAATTGAACATAAAATAAATTAATAAGGATGAATTTTTGTATTAATTTTGGCAGTATTTTGGCAACAATTACAAGTTCTCTCTCTTTTACAATGAGAAGGCATAGCCTTTTATAGATTTTTCAATTATAAAATGGAAGGCTCAAATTCATTGCCAATCAATGGCTTAGATCCATCCAAATTAAGGCAGTTTAGAACAGGGCGGTTTATAATGCATCTGTATTTAATATAGGAGATGCATTAAATGCTTACAAAATATTCCCTTTTATCTCCAATTTAAATTTTTGTTACAAGCTTGATCTTAGCACCTGTCCTTATTTAGAAATTCAAAATAAATCCTTACTGTTGATCCCTAAAACACTTTGCACAATTTTCACAGACTTTGACACAAATTCTTATGTGGACCAGCATTAAATTTTGAAGCTACATTTAATATTTGGTTCAATTCAGTTACAATCTCCTCCAAAATTTCTCCTAGCATCTTAGGGATACACAATGCCTCCTAATCCAACAAGAATTGACACAAATCCATATGCAATTCCCCTTTGATTTATTTAATCTCCTTCTAATAATAACTTTATGATACCTCCTTGATTTTTGAAAATCCAAAACTTTATCTAAAGATCCTAAAAAATCAAATAACATTCTGAAAATCCAATCCCTAAAACATCAAAATTAAAATCTTGAATGAACTTTTTCGAGATTTCAACTCCATCAGAGAATTTCAAAATTTTAGCCCTCCCATGGAATTTAGGAGATTTTAGGTTGTTAGGAATATAGCAAATTTTAGGCTCTAAGGAATTTAGGAGATTTTTGAATTTTGGGGATTTAGGAGATTTTTTAATTTCAAGGATTTAGGAGATGTTTGAATTTTAGGGATTTTTGAATTTCGTATATTTTGAAAGAGTTTTGGTTTTTCCTTGGTAGATTTTACCCTGTCATGGAATTTCAGGATTCTAAAAGAGTTTTGGATTTTCCCTAGGAGATTTCACCCTGTCATGAAATTTTGGGATTTTGAAAAAGTTTAGGATTTTCCCTAGGAGATTTTACCTTGTCATGGAAGTTCGAGAGATCTCATGGGATGAAGAAATCCCTAAAAATAGGAGATTCCACAAGATGAAGAAATCCTCAAAAATCTAAAATCTCCACAAAATAAGAGAACTTGAATCTTAGACCTTCTAACCAATATTTAATGATTTCCAATAACTTCTCACTTGGTCCTATCCTAATCAAGTCCCTATTTGATGATAACTTGATAAATAATTGAAAGATGAATCAAAAGGAAAAATATCGAGGAATTTTCTCCTAAAAAGAAAAGATAGGGAACTACAAAGCGAAAAGGAAAGAGTCGGGTCCCCATTAGGACAGAGCATGTGAGCAAGGAACAATAATTATCATTGATTTCATTCTTCCCATCATCTAGGGGATGATACTTTGCATAAAATTTATAACAATATTTTTGTCTCAAATGTGTTCTAAGCATCATGCGTAACAAAGATTTTTATTTTGATTTTCTTTTCAATTTTCCATTGTAGTTCATTCATTTTCTTGGGGGATGCTACTATAGGGCCCATCTCTTCCTCACTATTTTCTATAGCAGTAAATGATAAAAATTTATTTGAAGAAAAAGGGTATGCCATCTTCATCCCTCGAAACTCTGAATATTCTGCATTATTTACAAACAATATAACTAAAAGTTTAAGAATCTCCATTCTATTCAATTTTGAGCAACTTGATACTAAAATAATCTACCCCTATATAATGAAGAGAGAATCACCTTCTCACTGTATTAAATCAACTTCTGCAAAATCTTAGATTACAAAAGACTCCATAAATGTTTAATGCAAAATTTACAATTACTTGTGTTGATTTAAATCAATACACAATTGCACAATCATATACATTCAAATGTGAAAATAAAAAAATATATTTATTCATTCAAATTCCATACATTACATTCCCTTAGACAACTCCATCACTCTGTATTGCCTCTCTGTCCTATTTGACTCTTCGACTTCCCCTTACTCTGCCTCCATCTCACAACTTTCCTACAACATGGTTCGACTCAATTTTTTGTTACCATTATCTCTACCTTTTGAATCCATTTCTTATCATGGGAAAATTAATTCCTTCCTACCCACATGACCCCCTATGTTTCTCCTCTTGTTTTCGTTTCCTCACCTATTATCCAAACCTCCTTGCTACCACTGCATATTTGTTGAGATCTTTATCAGCCGACCTCTTTATCTGCCATTGACCTTCTAAAATAATCCTTTATTGCATTGTTAATTTTTCAAAAGTTGCTTCTAATATATGTGGCCTTCCTCCTCACTTTGATCTTTCTTCAACGCTCACATATAAGACTTCTCCTGCATTGACATCTCCCATTCATCACCCTTCCCATGTGGGCTTCTGCAATCTTAGATGTATTCCTACACAGCCTTATGTGTTATGTTGATCTGCTTGAATGCCAAGATAATTGTTAACCACAACCTTATCACTCAGAATTCATCATTTCCTTAACAGTCTTTTTATCTTCCTAGGCATCATCCAATCTCAACGCCAAATATCTATGCTCTGCTATATCATGATGCCTCCTCAAAGCTACACTTAGTTTCCTCTTGTTGAATCTTCATTGTCTTGTGTGGCATTTTTAACCATCCTTCATTCCCCACGAGCTCTATCATCTCTGCGTGCTTTTCTCTCTCAATGTAATTTCCTTTTTGTCAAACTCTTTCTAGTTTTAGAAGATGCAATCTACCATATCTCTCTTCCTCTGTCTGATTCTAATTAGCCTCCCTTCATGGGAATTTGTGGTGGTTTTTAAATTGTTAAGCAAGCCAACTTTATTATATGCCGCCTTCTTATTTTCCCAGTCTACATTTTTTGTGTTGAATGTAACCACCCTCTTTGGTTGTGTAAAGTTATTCCCTCTATCATGCCTTCTTTCATTTCCTATTTCCCTTTTAAAACCGAAACAATGTGAAGAGTTTGGAAGATGAGGTGTCACCTCCCATCGAACCGTCTTCATTTTTCCTTTCAAGTTCTTCGTGTTCTTTTGATATTCCTTAAAACTTCATAATTTGTAAAATAAATACTTATAGTTGTTTCCCACTGTAATTTAAAAATTGGCATTTTGAATCTTCAAATTTGATGTCACAATTCAGCAAATCAACAATTATTTAAAGAACTTGTAGACCTTCAAATGTGAATTAGGAGTTGAAAATTAAAACCAAAATAAATTAAAACTATTTTTTTTTTCAATGTTGATCACATGTTCGCCTTAGATGCTCTTGTATCATAAACCTCAGTTAAGAAATTTGTGAGCATGGGCTCACAAAGGTGGAGTTGAGTGATATAATCACCCTTCGAGACTATGAACAATCTCCAGTGAACTCCATTGCTAATAGCTCGACCTCCTTTGCCAAACACTTCCCCTTCTCTCCATGCCCTCCTCTGGCATGTCTTCACTGCACTCAACCCTTGCAACCTCCACACTGTAATCATACTTCGATCCTCGCGAAGATTCCACTTTGTCTGCTATAGTCTACTACTACAACAATTCCTTGCACCCTCCATCCCTCAACCACTCAGGACTTCACACACCTACAATGATACTTTTGAACTACTCTTCCTCAATCCACACATTTCGCCATAAGCTGCCTCATAGTCGATGATCTGCTTATGCCCCCAAATCTCTTCTTGCTTCCCTATCCACTTGCAGGTTCTGGTGCAAAATGCCTCACAATTGGTGCTCTGCCCACACACTCAAGACCACTAGCTTTGATACCATTTGATGAAGAGGGAATCACCTTCTCACCGTCTTAAATCAACTTCCATAAAATCTCATATTACAAAAGGAATCCATAAATGTTTAATGCCAAATGGGCAATTACTTGTGTTGATTTAAATTGATACACGATTGAACAATCATATACATTCAAATTTGAAAATAAACAAATATATTTGTTCATTCAAATTTCATACATTACATTCCCTTAGACAACTCCATCACTCTGTATTTCCTCTCTATCGTATCTGACTCTTTGACTTCCCCTTTGCCTCCATCTCACAACTTTCTTGCAACATGATTTGACTCAATTTGCTACCACCATTATCTCTACCTTTTGTATCTATTTCTTATAGAAAAATTAATGGGTAAAAGCAAGAAGTTGGGTCCACGAAGAGGGGAAGTTTTAGCCAAAAGAAAATCTCACAAAAAACACGTATGCATTATTAAAAAAAATGTGTATGAGTTATGTTTCGGGTACCCAAGCTTAAAAAAACATGTATGCACAAAAAAACGTGTACGTGTTATATAACATGTACACGTTTTATAACACGTATGAGCCATTTATTTAAAAAAAAAAAAACCTTTTAGAAATGCGTACGCGTTTTTTAACACAAAACGCATACGTGTTTCTAAATTTAAGTATTTAATTTTTTAAATAATCAAGAAAATAAAGAACATGTGTGTTTTATAACACGTACCTGTTTTTAAAAACACGTAAGTGTTTTTAAAATTTTGAATCCCCAACCCACATGTTGCCTCAGTTTTAGGCTCGGGAAAGGCTTGGCAATCTGACCCTTAGCCTTTGACCTGCAATTAAAAAACTAAGGTAGGTTTAAGAGAATTGTCCAACTTTAGCAATATGGTTGATGGACTTTTTATTTTAATCAACCTATGAAATTAAAACTCATTAGAGAACATGATGTCTAGTTTCCAAATATGTATATTTTTTAAGATTGGATCATATTTGTTATTTTTTAATTTATTTCTAAGCAAACTAGTCCACAAACTTGAAATATTAGACTTTTTTTGTTTTTTAATAACTTTTTTTTGGTTAATTTTCTTGTAAAAAATTTTTATATGGCATCAATCTTCAGACAATTCTCTACGAAATGAAAAAAAAATTCAAAAAATGTTTAGTTTAGGTCCAATTATGTTTTTCGTACACGTTGATTTTTAAAAACAACAATTATGGCCAATAAAAAATTAATTAAAAAAAAAATTAGAAAAAAATTACAAAAAAATATCCTCATCAATCTTCATGTTGTTAGCTATCTTTCCCCAAAAGGAATTAGCAAAATACTTTTATTTGGATTAAAAAGTGGTGTCCGTACACATGCATAGTATGGTAAAAAAAAAAAGAGACTTTTAAAAAGTGGTTTTTATACATCCCTATCAAAATTCAATTTCTATCATTTGGGTATTTGAATAAATTACATATTTGGAAACTAGATTCAAAATTATGAATTTCATATTACTGATTTTTTTTATGATTCATTGTGTAAGTGTCTCAAATTTTCAATCCAAGTGTGACAAATTTTAAAAAACAGCAAAAACACTTCCACTTTTTGAGCTTTTTGTGGACCCAACTTCTTGCATCTTCCCTAATTCCTTCCTACCCACACGACCCCCTATGTTTCTCTTCTTGGTTTTGCGTCCTCACCTGCTGTCCAAACCTCCTTGCTACCACTGCATATCTATTGACCTCATTATTTTCCATCAGCCTTTTAAAACAATCCTTTCTTGCATTGTTAATTTTTCAAAAGTCACTTCTAATATATTCGGCCTTCCTCCTCAATCTAATCTTTCTTTAATGCTCACATATAAGACTTATCCTGCATTGAAATCTCCCATTTGTCACCCTTCCCATGCGAACTTTTACAATCTCATATGTATTCCTACATGCCCTTATGTGTTATGTTGATCTGTTTGAATGCCAAGACAATTGTTAACTACAACCTTATCACTCATAATTCATCATTTCCTTTGCAGTCTTTTCATCTTCCTAGGCATCATCAAATATCAACACCAAATATCCATGCTATGTTGTATCATGATGGCTCCTCAAATTTGTGCTTAGTTTCCTCTTGCTGACTCTTCATTCTCTTGCGTGGAATTTTTGACCATCCTTCATTCCCCTTAGTCTCTATCATCTTTGCATCTTTTTCTCTCTCAATGCAATTTCCTTTTCATCTATAGAGAAGGGGGATTCATTGCTCATGAGTCTCTTTATTCTCAAGAGAATTCTAGGGAGCGAACTACCCTAAACTACCTGTTAGTGATCCAAATCTGCACCCCTAATGCCAAGCTATGAAAGAACTTAGCAGGTTTGGATGTAACATGGGACTGTTTTTAGGTTGTGGGTGTCCTATTCGAAAGTAGACCTCTAGATTATGGGTTGGCTCCCCTTTTGATGCCACCTAACTACTGATTTCTAAAGTAAAGGGTAAAAAATGCATAAAACATGAACATAAACTGAAAATACCTAAGGTGATACACCAAGAACTGACTAGGACCTGATAACAGCCTATCACATTCAAAACAATATCATAAAACTTGGCTTACACAACTCATTTTAAAATGCACTTCACATAAGTAATTTATAAGGTCTCTAAACAAGGCTTTTAGAAGGAAAACAAAAGGCTTCACAACTAATAGCACTATTAACTAACATAACTTATAACTTGTTACCATGCATTACCTGTTAAACAAATGCCTAAACATGAGACAAGTTTGCAAGGAAAGATAAATTTCACAAAATAAATTGATCAATCACTAACAACATACTATGAAACATGAAATGAGAAGGTAAAATGCTCTATTTTATTGATTCAAAGTGCTTATTGTATCACAAGTCCATCTGAGTTACAATACTACTCCATGATGAAAAATAGCTCCAAAAAACAAAGCTATCCCTCTGTTGGAAAGAAAGAACTCCCCCTCCAAAATGCCAAAATGAAGATACTTAAGCAAAACCAATCAAATCCCTTCACACATGTCCATTTAGAAGGTTCTGGTTGGATGCAACAATGAGGCCAAAAAAGAACCTTCTAAAGTCACTCCAAAAAGTCCTCCAAATAGCCCAAGGTCAAGCCAAGACCATAGTCATGCCAAAAGTGTGACAAAACAACCTCCAAAATAGCACATGTTTCTCCAAAACAACCAAATGCACCACTCACACACTCCTCATGTTTGCAAGTCATCATTTTGTCTCCCAACCTTGACCCATGCAATATGTGTGTTTTGAAAATACAAGACTCCAAAAAATCATTAAAGATAATAACTTGACTAAGTGATTCATAATACACCACTTAATCAAGTTATTTTACATTTTAAAGAAAATACAAGAGGGCCCCACCACCTCTTTGAATTACATTACATTTGCATTAAAAAGACATAATAAAAGTGATTTGCAAATCACTTAAATGATATCTTTATACTTTGAAATAAAATGCAACATGTAGTGTTATATCCAAATGCTTCTAAAAGCATTAACAAAATTAAACTCCAAGGCATTTGATCATTTATACTTTACCTCCATTATGCACTTCAAGGCTACACATGGTCAATACTTTCTGATTTTCAAAGGAAAAAATAAAGGCCCAAATTTCATCCTATGTGGCATCAAGGACTTCCACACTTCATGGAAGGCATACTTGAAAGTCATGAAAGCATCACATTTCAAAGGGCAAGGCATATTATGCACTTGGAACCTTTCACATGTTTGATTTTGAAGGACTTAAGAATTTGAAATAAGGCAAAAAGACATAAGGCATGAAATACCTAAGTCATGGCATTCGACTCCATCACATTTTAATGTGTTTCAAGTTTTTTAAAGAATGGGACAAAATTCCCATCGGCCATCAAAGTAGGGTCAAACCTTAAACAACAAAAGGAAAAAATGGGGGAAAAAAGCCCTCATTTCATCATTGAACATTCTGGAGAATACCTGGCCGCCATGGGGTTTGAAGAAGACACTAGAAAATGATGTTTTGTTTGGATGATTCCTGGCATATTTCTTGATGAAATTTTTTGTGGCTAGCTTAGCAAACAACAGGTAATGCATTCTTTGTATCAAAATCTGGTTTCTTCGCACTTTAAAGGCCATTTTATGAGTTAAGTGACCGCGGCCATGTAACATTCTCTGAACATTTTGGTGTTATTTCTTTTATTTGTGGTGTTCATCTTGTTTCAGCCGCCATGAGTGACTTCTCTCAAGCTCGAATGAAGGCTCTCTA